>CM059581.1:0-118758 GCA_030407095.1 Macrocybe indica
ATGGGTTGGCTTAATTCCACTAATGCTAAAGAAATAGGAACTCTCTATTTAATTTTCTCAGTGTTTGCGGGTATGATTGGAACTGCATTTTCAGTTCTAATTAGATTAGAGTTATCTTCTCCTGGTGTTCAATTTTTACAAGGAGATCATCAACTATTTAATGTCATCATATCTGCTCATGCTTTTATTATGATTTTCTTCATGGTCAATTTATTGCAAAAATCCAATGTTATATGTTTTTAAAAAAAATAATAATGTAAATTTTCCTCCTCTATCTCCAATTAAAAAAATAACTATAAATAAATAAAATATAAGACAACTCCCACTGCAAATCTCAATACGTATATAATATGTAATCCTTTTTATAATATAAAATTAATAGCAGAGTATGCTAAAAATAAAAAAGGTGTTTATATTTTTAATCTAATAAAAAATTTATATTATATAGGAAGTAGTATAAATTTATATAGTCGAGTTTGTTTTTATTTTATCTATAGAAGACAGAAGAGTTTTAAGATATTTTAATAAATATGGGTGTAAAGATGTCAAATTATCTTTATATATATTAGATGAGAATGCAACTATAGAAGATATTATTAATTTAATTTTATATAATTTCTGTTTCTAATAATATAAGACTTAATATAGAAACTATCACTAGTTCAGGTTTTCATTTACCAATCTATGAAGATAATAGAATGAATTGAACTTCAATGTAATAATAAGCTTTTTAATATTTATGATACTTTTACTAAAACTTTTATATTTAATTATAATATAAAACCTTTTTTAATTATAAAATTAATATAGATTATCGAACTTTAAATGATTGTTTCTATGAAAGATCTCTTTATTTCATTTAAAAATAATCCTTTTTTTCCTATAAGCTACAAATGAATTTGTATAGTAATTTCTAATTAGTTTATAAACTTTATAAAATTTAATTACAAATTAAATAAAAACTACAAATATTAATACTACAAATTTTATATTTATACAATCTTACAAACCTAATATAAAAATATAATGTGATAGTATCTCTCAATTTGCTAAGTATGTAAAAGGATATATAATAACTAATCTTACCTATATTAATAGTGACACTAGTCTCTCTCGAGGAAAATGACACATTATATTAACTAAATAAAAACATAAGATAATGCATGGCCGGAGGGTAAGGTAACTTATCATTTTTATCTTGCTGTATGCTGAAACATCCTTAGAGCTTTTGATACTAAACAGTGATATATTTGTTTATATATATTATATTTTCTGTCAGTGATAATTCAAAAGATTGGACAATCAGCAGGAAACCAATTATTATATTTTAAAAAATAATAATCCTTATTTAATGAATATACTTCTATTCTCAATTTTAAAAATTTAAATAAAAATACTAATAATAAAATAATTTAATTCGAAATCGATCCTATTTTTTTAATATAAATTCTTAATAATAATAATTTTATTTATTTTGTTAAGATACCCGAACATCTCATTAATTTTATACTATTATATTACATTTTATATTATAATATTAATATTATAAAAACGTTTAATTAATTATTTAAACAGAGATAGCTCTTTAATTACATTATTTCAAATTAGAGCAAAACAATTCAAATTAAATTCAATATGGCTACATTAACTATATTTTTTATATCTAATTTTACAGGTTTAATATTAGGAATAATTATTAATAAATATTTAAATATACACTATAAACAAACTTTATATTTTATATTAAATAATCTTAATTTAAATTATTTATATTATTTTTATGTGCTATATGTATTTGTAACAACATTTAATTTATATGATCTAAATATTATAGAATTAATAAATAATATGACATCTAAGAATGAAAATGGAGAAGAAAATACTAGCGATTCATTAGTAAAAAATGATATTAAAGATAATAATTTAAATATAAATAATCCTTTAATTAACATTAGTATGACTGATGAACAAGTTAAACGTGTAGTGAATGCCGGATCTATTTTAGGTGGAATGAAAATTGGAATGGAAGCAGCTAACAAAATTCCTTCTGTTCCAGGTAAATTAGCAGTGGCAGCTGCAGGTTGATTGATCAGTTACACAGCTGTAAACATTGGTAACAAATTAAATATCGAATCTAAAAATGAGAAATTAAATTATATATTTAATTATATTAATTCATCTTCAAATAAATTAAATCTTAATGAATTTCCTTTAAATTTGATAGAAGATATTGTTACGCTTAATTATTTATCAGGTGTACTTCTTTTTATGCTGTTAAATACTTTTTTTACTATCATTTTTTCTAAAACTGATATAGATAAATATTTAAATCCAAATTCTAATAATATAATTATTAAATATTTAAGAATAATTATACTACGAAATATGAGAATTTGGGTTAATTCAAATAAAATGTTGTTTATAATTTCTTGGATATTTTTATTTATTAGTTTACTATTAACTAAAATTTGTTTATTTTATATAACACAAGCAGGATGTTAAACTAACATTTACTTCTCATTTTAATTCAAAAAAAATTATTTTGAATGTTCCATTTATTTGGCCTAACTTTCTTAACAATACCTGTATATGGTTATAATTATATAATGAATAATTAAATTAATTTATAATTTTTTTCCCTGTAATAATAATAATATAAAATAAAATGATTTATCTCCTTTAAGTCATTAAACATTTAATTAAATGATAACATTTTAATAACGCTATCTAAAGAATGAAAATAGTATTTTAATTAAAAATTTTTAATAAAAAAAATAATTGTAATTATTAGTATATTATGTATACAATATGACTATTGGGATCCTCAGAGACTATACGCAAGATATCCTTATAGGGATAAAGAGATAGTCCAGCCTTTTAGGAAACTTTAAGGGTAATTTTGTATGCCTGGATTAGTAGGAGGTTTTGGTAACAATAATAGTTCAAAATTAAAAATAAATTATAATAACATATTTATATATATATCCAATGTTTTAAGTACAAATTTAAATTTTTTTAATATTAAAAACAGTTTAGATATGAATGATCCTCTAAAAATTATTTTAAATATAACTAACAAAAATAAAGAATCTAAAGAAAAATATTTAAATTCTCAGTTTAGATCCTATTTAGCCGGCTTAATAGAAGGTGATGGCACATTTGCTGTTCATGATAAAAAATCAACAGCTAAAAAATATACACCTCGTATTTTGGTTGTTTTTAAAAAAGCAGATTTACCTTTAGCTGAATATTTACGTGATATAACTCAATGTGGTAATATTATTTCAAAAAATAATAGTGGTTATATATTATGACAAATTCAAGATTTAATAAGTGTATTTATTATAAGTAAATTGATAAATGGATATATGCGAACACCTAAAATAGAAGCTTTAGGAATAACTATTCAATGGATAAATGAATATATAATTAAAAATCAAAACAGTCAAATACCTAAAATTCAATATATTTTATCTAAAATTTATCCTCTAAAATTAAAATCAATTGACAATTCTTCTTTAAATAGTAATCCTTGGCTAACTGGATTTACAGATGCTGATGGAAATTTTTCTATTAATATTCATCACAGATCTAATAGAAATTCTACAAGAGTTCAATTATATTATCGACTGGAAATAAGACAAACTTATCATAGATTAGAAAATGAAACAAATAAAGCTAGTTATTTTACTATTTTAAATAATATTGCTATGTTTTTAAATGTAAATCTTTTAAGTCGAAGTAGAATTATTAAAGATAAACAATTTAATAGTTTTATAATTATAGCTCATAATAAAAATAGTATTAATATTATATATGAATATTTTAAAAAATATCCTTTACTTTCATCTAAATATTTAGATTATAAAGATTGATCTTATATACTAGAATTACAAAACTCTAATCCAATAACTACTACTTATTTAGATAAAGCAATTAATATTAGAACAAATTTTAATAGTACTAGAACTACTTATAATTGGAATCATATAATAGATTGTTATTTAACTAAAATAAAATAAATTAAAATAGTTGCCGTGGTTAACTGTAAAGTTCTCCTTATTACGTCACTGTATGCGGGAAAATCCTAAAGTCCTATTATAATATTAGCTGAAAACTTAGCTATTAATTTTTTAATTTAATTTAAGCGTACAGCATTCTTAAAAATTAATAGGAATAAATTAAAAAATGGACAATCCGCAGGAAACCAAATTCATAATATTATGATTATGAATAGTAGGATCCTCAGAGACTATACGTGACGCGGTTTTTAATAAAGACCTGAAGATATAGTCCAAACATATTTGAAAGAATATGAATAAAATGAACTACTTCTTACCTATCCACTGTGGTAGTCCAGATATGGCTTTCCCAAGATTAAATAATATATCATTTTGGTTATTACCTCCCTCATTAATTTTATTATTATTGAGTTCATTAGTTGAAAATGGTCCAGGAACTGGATGGACAGTTAAGGATAAGCTGTCTTATTACAGTAATGTAGTAATAAATAAACTCTATTTGATGCGAGAAACTCCTCTAATCGGAAGTAACTACCTATTCTATATTTTAAATGGATTGGTAAAAATGTGACTAACATGGGGACAATTTGCCTGGGTAACTGTTAATACCCATCAGAGACTAAACATAGAGCATCCTTCTAAATTTATTTATACTAAAAATAATAATTTAACAACAAAAACATGAATTCTAAATAAAGAATTATTCTATCAATGGTTAGTAGGATTTACTGATGGAGATGGTACATTTTCTATAGTTCATCAAAATGGAAAATGGTCTTTAACTTTTAAATTATCCCAACATATATATAATATGAGATTATTGTATTTTATTAAAAATCAATTAGGTGTAGGTCATATTAATAAAGAAGTTAACACTAAAATGGTCAATTATAGAATTAGAGATAGAAAAAAATTAGTAGAAATTATATTTCCTATATTCGATAAATATCCATTATTAACTTCTAAATATTTTAATTATTTAAAATTTAAGGAAGCTTATAGAATATTAGAAGATACTAAATTAACTAAAATTCAACAAGATGAATTAATATTTAGTTTGGTTACAAAAAAACCTTCTGTTGATTATATTTCCCCAGCTTGGAAAATAATTAACAACAAAGTATCTAATACTAATGAAGCTAATATAGTAATGTCCAAAATATGGTTAATAGGATTTACTGAAGCAGAAGGAAGTTTCTATCTTGTTAATAAATCTAAATATAGAATAGTTCATGGTTTTGAAATAACTCAAAAATTAGATTTAATAGTTTTATCTGCTATAGGATATATTCTAGGTATTAACACTAGATCTAAAAAAACATATCATACAGTTGTGACTACAAACTCCAGAAGTATTGAAAATATTATAAAATATTACAATAACACTATGAAAGGAATGAAATCCTTTGAATTTAGAGTGTGGGCTAGATGTTATATAAAACACAAAGGGGATTTTAATAAAATTAACGAAATTAGAAATAAAATTAGAAATAGAAAACTAGAAACAACTATACTAAATTATAAATAATATCTAAATTCTCCCTAAAAAATAAATATAAAGATTTTAATAATACTATAGTTAATTATACAATTAAATGTGATATTTATTCAGAAAATTTTATTATTAATTCCTCTTGACTTTTATAAAATAGAACTTATAAAATAACAAAAACAGACTTTGATAAATAAATATGTTGTATAACGCTAAAGAAATTTATAAAGAATATATTTGTTATAATGAAGTTTATTTTTATTTATATTATTTATATTTGGGTTATAATATAATTTTTCTCAATTATTTTTCATATTAATCTTTACTATCCTCCGATATTTCAATGTTATTGTTCACATTTTATTACAGAATGTTATAGTCTGAACAAGTCATATAATGAGGTAGATAATAAAGAATTATTACAAATAACACATTTATTAATAGTGATTCAATATGATATATTGGAGATTTTCATAATAGTATATAGTATTAGTTAGAAGGATGAAGATATAGTCCGATCTTTAGTTTTAACTAAAGCGTGTAATGATAGTGACTTTTTACATTAGATTCATGAGATTACCAACAAATTTTGTTATCCTCCTTTAGCAGGAATTCAATCACACTCAGGTGGATCTATAGATTTAGCTATCTTCAGTTTACACCTAGCCGGGATCTCTTCATTATTAGGTTCTATTAATTTTATAAGTACAACACTTAATATGAGAACAAATGGTATGTCATTACATAAATTACCATTATTTGTATGGGCTATATTTGTTACTGCTATATTATTATTATTATCATTACCTGTATTAGCCGGTGCTATTACAATGTTATTGACGGATAGAAACTTTAATACAAGCTTTTACGACCCAGCAGGAGGTGGTGATCCTATATTATATCAACATCTTTTCTATTATGAGTCATTAATCCCATGTATTAGACAGAATAAATTTAATTCAAATTGTATATCATATCCCATTAATAGTAAATTTAATTTTTTAGAATTCAATGAAAAATATAAAGAGTTTATTAGTAAAGATATTCCAAATGAAAATTTTCTTACTTGATTAATAGGTTTTACTGAAGGGGATGGTTCATTTATATTATCTAAAAGAGGTGATATAAGTTTTGTAATCACTCAAGATACAAAAGATATTCAAGTTTTAAATATGATTAAACAGAATTTAAAATTTGGTAAAGTGATAAAACAAGGTAAAACTGTGTCTAGATTTATTGTACAAGATAAAATAGGTCTATATTTATTAGCTTTATTATTCAATAAAAATTTAGTCACTATCGACAAAATAAATAGTTATATATTATTTATAAATAAAGTTAATAGTTATAATAGAACAGGTAAAATTAAATTACCACAAATTGAATTAGGAGAATTTGAAGTTCTCCCTACATTACAAGATGCATGGTTATCAGGTTTTACTGATGCTGAAGGATGTTTTAGTGTATCAATTTATAGTAATAGTCAACGTTTTAGCATTATTTTTGATATTGCTCAAAAGGGTATACACGGAAAATATATTTTAGATTTTATACAAAATTTATTTAAAATAGGTAAAGTATATAATCATCATGCAAAAAATAATTACTATTATAGAATTAATGGGTTAAAGGGTACTAATTTAATAATAAAATATTTTGATAGTACACATGGAACCCTTAAAACTAAAAAATTAAAAAGTTATTTATTATGGAAGATATTACATGATAAGTTATTAAATAAGGAGCATTTAGACTTAACTAAAAGATATTCATTGAAAGTTTTATCAAGTAAAGTAAATAATACATGGGATTAACTTGGTGGAAAAAAGGAAAAAGTAGATTTGTAAAAATCGTAAATTTAATAAAGCAGATGTAATCTATACTATTATTAATTTAAAAAACAAACTAACAAATAAAAAAATAATAAGATTTCTTCAGGTTTTACCTACAAAAGACTTTCTTAAATGAATCTTTTTTCTAATCCTAATGATATGGAATAGACAACTTTTAGGAGAAACTATCCCTAAGTCATTAGCTTTTTTCGACAGAAAAAAGATAAGAGCAACCAGTTATTGAATGCTCTTTATGGTTATATCAGTGAAAACGGTTAAAACTACCCAAAGTCAGACCGTCGGTTGCCTAAATAATCGCTACAGACTGGGTCACTGATGGGTACCTGAAATGGTGCTTGATGTACAGTCGATTCCTTCCATAAATTTATAAATTATTTAAATTAAATAATATAAATAAATTGGCACAAGGTCATTAATTATATCTAATTTTAATTAATAAATAAAACTTAGGTAAAATATGATACATGTATCTTAAATAGGGTGAAATAATTTCAGATATGAAGGAATGGGTTCTTTGGTCAAACATGGCCCGATTCAGAAATAACTCTGAATTTGAATTACGCTATATGCTGGAAATGTTATTTATCAGATATAATTACTTTGAACATAAGTGGTCTTTTAATTAGACCCCGCTCAAGTAAAAATGTTATATATGAAACACAATCAGCAGGAAACCAACGACGAGGGATAAATAGTTTAGTAGGATCCTCAGAGACTATATGCGTAACACCTTATTCAAAAAAGTTTTGTGAATGGTTCTCTGGTATTATCGATGGAGATGGAAGTTTTCAATTAAGTAAAACAGGATATACCAGTCTTGAAATTACTATGGGTTTAGAAGATTTGCCTTGTTTACGTTATATTCAAGATAAACTTGGAGGAAGTATAAAAATGCGAAGTGGCGCTAAAGCTTATCGTTATAGATTACATAATAAACAAGGTATGATCAAGGTAATCAATGGTGTTAATGGGAATATTCGAAACAGTAAAAGATTAATACAATTACATCGAGTGTCTCAACAACTTAAGATACCTTTAAAAAAACCTATACCTTTGACTAAAGATAATAATTGGTTATCGGGATTTTTTGATGCTGAGGGTACTATTACCTTTAGTATAAAACAAGGATATCCACAATTAAGTATTCGAGTAACTAATAAATTATTACAAGATGTAGAATTTTTTAAAAATATTTTTGGTGGTAATATTTATTTTGATAGTAGTCAATATGGTTGTTATGTTTGGTCTATACAAAGTAGAAATGATATAGTAAAGATGCTAGAATTTTTTAAAATTAGTACTTTTCGAAGTCACAAAAGTAAACGATTTTTTTTAATTTTAGATTATTTTAAATTATGTGATTTAAAGGCATATAAATCAAATAGTATATATCATAAAGCATGGTTAAAATTTCTGATTAAATGAACTAAATATAAAATATAGAATAAGGTGAAGAGATAGTCCATTATCTATAGATATTATATAGATAAGCATCCAGAAGTCAAATATATAGGCTTCTTAACGTTGCTATATGCTGGAACTACTTCTATAAATAGTTTTAAATACTCCATCTTAAAGAATATAGTAAAAAAGTTAAAACAATGAAGTATATCAGCAGGTAACAATTTTATTAATGTAAACATTGAAACCTCAGAGACTTTACGCAACGAAACTGTAGAAATAACAGAAAATATTAAAACTGTTTCTGTACATGTACCTAAACATTTAAAGCCAATAAGTGATGATCAATTTGGACATTATTTAGCTGGATTAATTGATGGTGAGGGTCAGTTTAGTAGTAAACAACAATTAGTTATTGTATTTCATTATTTAGATGCTTCTTTAGCTTATTACATTAAAAAACGATTAAATTTTGGAAAAGTTAAAAAAGTTACAAATAAAAATGCTTTTATGTTAGTAATAGACTCTAGAAAAGGTTTGGAAAAAGTAATTAATTTAATAAATGGTAAAATTAGAACAGATAATATATTTAATCAAATAAATAATAATATATTAAATCATATTAATTTTGCTGAATTTAGAAAAAATATTAATTTTAAATTAAATTTAGAGAATGATTTAATAAATCATTGGTTAGCTGGATTATCTGATGCTAAAGCTAGTTTTCAAATTAAAGTCATTAATTGTAGTAATAAAGTAGAAATTCGATTAAATTTTCAAATTGATCAAAAAAAAGATAATATTTTAGTCTTAATTAAAGAATTTTTAGGAGGAAATATAGTATATATAAAAAGTCAAGATACTTATTATTATAATTCCACTAGTTTTGGATCAGCAAAAAATGTTATTAATTATTTTGATTACTTTCATTTATTATCTAGTAAACATATTAATTATTTAAAATGAAGAAAAGCATATTTAATAATTCAAGATAGAGATCATTTAAATAAAGATGGTATTGAAAAAATTATTAAATTAAAAAATACAATGAACAAACTAAATAATACTACAAATACTACAGTTTAAGATAAAGTCCTAACAAGGATGTGAAATTCTTGAGTGTTAATTAGAATAGATTATTAGTAGGTAGAGTCATTATTCGATTAATCAAAATTTTGTTATATATTAATTATACCTGGTTTTGGTATAGTTAGTCATATTGTGTCCACATTTTCAGGAAAACCTGTATTCGGTCAAACAATTCCTATGAATGGCCCTTGTAATAATAACTTTTCCCTTTGTTATTATCTCGCAACATACTATATGCAGGAAGGAAAGGCTATTCTGTTTAGTACTAAAGGAAAACGAGAAAGAATTTATTTTTTTAGTTTATTCGCTTTAGTAATAATCTATTCAGTACTTTCTAATCCGCAGGTAACCAACGCACAGATGATCTTATACTTTTTTAAAGATCCAAGCATGTTAGTAGGAACCTCAGAGACTGTACGTATGTTTTCTATTTGTCTATCTTCTATAAAAGAATATTCTAAAGGGAATGACGATACAGATTTAAAAGTTCGTCAATGGATTGCTGGTGTCATTGATGGAGATGGTAATTTTTATATGTCTAAAAAAGGATATATTGAACTATCCGTAGTAATGGAACCACGTGATATTGCTTGTCTATATAAACTTAAACAACGATATGGTGGTTCAGTTAAAGCTACTTCACATGCTAAAGCTATACGTTTCCGATTACATCATATGACTGGAATACAACAAGTAATTAGAGATGTAAATGGTCTTATTCAAAATCCTGTTCGATTAGCTCAATTTAAAAAGGTGTGTAATTTATATAATGTAGATTATATACCTTCAATTGAACTTAAATATAATAGTGCTTATCTATCAGGTTTATTTGATACAGATGGAAGCATATATTTCAATAAACAATCAATACAAGTTTTTATCACTGTAACACAAAAAGGTAGAGAATTACTCGATAATTTAGTACCTGTATATGGAGGAACTGTACGATCTTCTAATAAGAGCGCTACTGCTTTCAAATGGACAGTCTATAAAAAAGAGGAAGTTCTTAGTCTAATAAACAACTACTTTCACTGGAACAACTGTGTTTCTGCCAAAAACAAAAAATTTGGTATGGTAAAGCAGTTTTATTTTCTATCTTCAATGGGTGCTGTTAATGCTCCTGAGGACTCAGTGTTGGGACGTAGTTTTGTAAGATTTGTAAAACAGTGGGAAGCAACCAACAATTTAGATAATTAGAAAAAGAGACAGTCCAATATAACCGTAAACATAACTCGGTAATTATTGTATATAGGAATGGTATATGCTATGTTCTCAATTGGAATATTAGGTTTCTTAGTGTGGTCACATCACATGTTCTCAGTAGGATTAGATGTAGATACTCTTGTGTCTACGGTAATGGTAACATTACTTGTGATAATTGGGCTATGTGCTGAAAAATTCTATGTTTTGTTTGGTCCACTCAGATTTATACTGTTCGGAATAATCCAAACAAATGAACAATCAGCAGGTAACCTTGAAAATTTTGAAGAAGATAAATTAATAAGTAAAGACTGGCATGTTTCAGATCATATAAATAAACATACAAAACCTTATAAAGAAGATCAATTTGGTTATTATTTAGCTGGATTAATTGAAGGTGATGGTTATTTTGGAGATCATAGATTTGAAATTGCTTTTCATAAAGAAGATATTTCATTAGCTTATTACATTAAAAAACAAATTGGTTATGGGTCAGTTTTAAATTTAAAAAATAAAAATTCAGTGAGATATGTACTTAGACACTCAGAAGGTTTAAAACGAGTAATTAATTTAGTTAATGGAAAATTTGTGACAAATCATAAAATTGATCAATTATTAAAACATAAATATGATAAAAAATTTAATATAATTATTTTGCCTCCAGTAAAATTTGATCTTAATTCAAATCATTGGTTAGCTGGATTCTCTGATGCTGATGCTTCTTTTGTTATTTATTTAGCAAAAAGTAAAACTCATAAATCTGGTCTTAGCTTAAGATTAGAATTTAAAATTAAACAAAAATATCCTGAATTACTTAATGTAATTAAAGAATTTTTAGGAGGTAATATTTATTTATTAAAATCTGAAAATATTTATTATTATAATTCCACTAGTTTTGGATCAGCAAAAAATGTTATTAATTATTTTGATAGATATCAATTAAATTCTTCTAAATTAATTAAATATTTAAAATGGAGAAAAGCTTATAGGATAGTACAAAGAAATGAACATTTAACTGAACTAGGTTTATCTAAAATCATAAAACTTCAAGGGAACCTCAGAGACTAATACGCCCAACTCCAAATATTAAAAAATTTTAATTGAATTATAATATTTAATTTATTAATAAAATTATAAAAAATAAAAATTTTAATTGGATGAAGATATAGTCCATTTTTCTCGACAAGAGCATATTTTACAGCAGCTACAATGGTTATTGCTGTTCCTACTGGAATAAAAATTTGGGCGACCGTTCGAGTGTATGCGGAATTGTTGCCTTTAAACAAAAAGACAAACGGTAAAGAGGAATTTACTGAAGGTCATAGTGCTTACTCCGATGTAGTGATACTAGGAGGACCACAGCCTGCACTAAAAGGAATCATGAGGGCACAAGCTGGCGTACTTTCTAAGTACTGGCCCAAGATAGCTTTCGAGACCATCGGATGTTTAAGGATGAGGTTGAATTACCAAAACTCAAGTAATTTCGGGAATGATTACGCCTATTTATGTCTTCAGCTGATACATAGATATCTCGGTTCCTTGAAGGTGAAAATTTACTTCCAAGGCAATTCCATTACGGAGACGTTACTAATCGCATTTAGGACAGGTTACAAAAGAGTCTCCTTATTCATCACACTAAGAGTCGCATATGCTACCGGTGAAGTCTCTTCAAAACCGTACATCAGTACGATAAGAGATGGCAGAGGGTCAGTAGTACCAATATTATATATTGGAAAGGGACCTAAATACTTTATGAAAAAAAATTTTGTAAGGTCATACGTTACTAGAAGCGGCACAAGTAGTCCGGCACCTGTACAGGAGCAACCGGAAATACCAAAAGGACTACAAATTCTTGCTAAACATTGGTATACTTGCTACCAATATCCTGATAGAATCTTTTACGATTTGAAAGGAATTCTTAAACAAGAGTCAATATGGTTTGCTGCCTTCCTAAAGTTGAAAAACAACACAGGTTCTAACACACAAGGTCCAGACGAGGATATCATAGATTCATTAACAAAGAAAAGAATACTAGAACTTAGAGAGGCAGTCTTAAAGAACAAGTTTTCATGGATTGGAACGAGAGAAATAATGATACCCAAATCAGGTAAACCAGGAAAATTTAGACCTTTAGGAATACCATCTATCAACGACAGACTTGTTCAGGAAGTTATCCGATCAATCGTAGAGCCTATATATGAATTTCAATTTAGTAATCTTTCAAACGGATTTAGACCAAATAGAGGTTGTCATACGGCCTTAAAATGGATGAACACCAACATGAAAGACTCGATATGGTTCATTGAGGGAGACATTAGAAGTTACTTCCCCTCAATAGATCACAAAATACTTCTTAATCTCCTTGAAAGAAAGATTCAAGATCCTACTATTATAAGATTAATCCGAACTGGATTGAAAGCTAAAGTTTTCCAAAAACACCAAGCGTCATACATTCCAGAAGTAGGCACTCCTCAAGGAGGTATACTTAGTCCTCTATTGTCTAACATCTACCTTAATGAACTAGACCAATATATGGCAAAGCTTAGTGAACAGTATCAAGGTGATATTAAACCCGGCAAAAGGAAGAAAAATCCTATTACCAACAAATTACTTAGATCTCGGAACAAAGCCGAATACCATAGATTGAGAATACCTAGTAGAATCCCGAACGAAATCGGTTACAGAAATTGTAAATATATCAGATATGCTGATGATTTCGTTATCGGTGTATTAGGACCTAGAGAAATGGCTATAGAGATAAGAGACAAAGTTAAAAACTTTTTGAAATCCGAGCTTAACGTAGAACTTAGCCTAGATAAAACCAAAGTGACACACGTCACCCAAGGTATAGAATTCTTAGGTTATATATTTAACAGACGTCAACTATTCGTGAAACAATCTTATGGAGGCACTGTTGTGACTCGAAAAATGACAATACCGACACTAGATGTTAATATGAAAAGAGTTATCGCACGACTTGCAGAAGCGAACTTCTGTGACAAAAGCGGTAATCCTTTACCAGCCTTCAGATTCCTAAGACTACCCCAATCGGAAACCAACACAAAGGTAAACTATCTCTTAAAAGGTCTAAGTGAATGGTGGTCCATCGCAGGAAATAGAAGAGCCGCAATAGCACGAGTTGCTTATATTATAAGATACTCGATAGCTAAAGTATACGCTGCTAAATTCAAATTAACTACAGTTGCTGCAGTATTCAAAATAGGAGGTAATGATCTAAGCAAACCTATCGGAGCCCGAGCTAAATCTGTGGTAGGAGCCGACGAAGCCAACACACCAAAGGGTAGAACAAAAGCTCTAACTGGAATTCTTTTCGATCGATTCTATAAAATTCCAAGACCCAAAGGAAACAAAATCAAACCTAGCTGGACACCAGAATACATAAAGGCGTTTAAGAAAGGAATTGATTTTCATAGTTTCATAAAGTTACTCTGGGATACAAAAAGACAGAACGCGAAGAATCCCCTAGCAGCAATGGCCTGGAGACTGGAAACTGCATTATCGAGTCAAGGTGCACCGTGTGCAATCTGTGGATCTTTTGAAGACGTACAAATGCACCATGTAAGAGCCCTTAAAGATATAGCAAAATCGAAGAACAATGTACATAAATACATGATAGCTATCGAACGAAGACAAGTCCCGGTGTGTAGAACACATCACTTAGAACTTCATAATGGAAACTGGTCTAACAAACCTAGCAAAATACCTTCTGAAACCAAGTAACGTTGGAGAGCCGTGTGATGGGTAACTATCTTGCACGGTTCGGTGGGAGCTCGAGCTCATATATCAAGACTAATCATTATATATTAGTGATAAACTGGCGTGTCGTTCGACCCAATTCTCTTGGCTGTCATATTCCTTTAGTAAGAATATTTATATGGCCAATCAAACATATTTAAATGTACTAGAATATTTGGAGAATTTTAATGATAATTTATTTAACGTATTTCCAAGAACAAATAAATATTATTTACCAGAAAATAATAGGTGTAAAAATCTAGTTTTATATGGATCTAATCTTTCTTCCACTATACATTATCCTAAATATACAAGTATTATAAAATATATGATCTCTATACCTAATAATATTTTATTTCCTTTAATAGGTATTTTAATGTCAGATGGTTGTATAACTATTAATAGTAGTAGTAAATTATTAATGGTAGAAAAATATCCTAAAGATATTGGAGCGAGAGTTAGATTTAAACAAAGTATAAAAAGATCTGAGTATGTGTTTAGGGTATTTTCACTTCTTTCTCATTATTGCATTTCTTACCCTAAAGTAGTTAAAACTAGAGTGAATAGAAAAGATTTTTTAGGTATTGAAATAATAACTCGATCTTTACCTTGTTTTTTAATATTATATCGTAAATTTTATTTTAAAGGAAGAAAAATTGTACCTTTAGATTTTTATGATTTAATAACTTATGAAGGTTTAGCTCATTGGATTATGGGAGATGGAAGTTTTGTGAAAGGAGGAGGATTATATTTACAAACTCAAAGTTTTTCTGTTAAAGAGTGTGTTTTTATTATTAATATTTTCTATATTAAATTTCAAATTGAAAGTAAAATACATTTTCAAAGAGGATTGCCTGTTTTATATTTAACAGTTAATTCTATTAAAAAAATATATCCTCATATTCAAGAATTTATTATTCCTAGCATGAAATATAAATTTCATTATAAATTAACAAATAATTAACTAGTTATTTAAATATAGGGGCAAACTCGAGGGAAATCCTATTTAATAGAATAAGTAATATTAATAGGATAATCGTCGAACTAAATCATAATTAGGAAACTATTATGTAAAAGCGTAGAGACTAGATGCTCCATGATTTCTAAGTAAATTGTAAATTTAAATAAAGGAGATTTTTAATTATTAAAATATTATTTATATGAAATTATAAGGAATAGTCCAAAATCGCCGGTAACGGATTAGAGCAAAACTCTAATAAAAAATAAATAATTCTTTATTTTTAGATACTAGGCCCACTAAACCTGAAATGGTTGAAGGCTGAACCTTGAGCTACTTTATATGGAGGAAGTTTAAGATATAATACACCTTTATTATTTGTATTAGGATTCTTAGCTTTATTCACTATTGGTGGATTATTCTACTCTGGTTAGTTCACTTTAAAGGCTACTATATGCTGGGAACCTCTAATAACTAAGATACTCTAAATTTATTTGATTTAAGTAACAAAGCTTAGTTTTGAGCAATCAGCAGGTAACTACCGACACAACAGTAGTCTAGTAGGAACCTCAGAGACTATACGTAGCCATCATTTTAGACTGTAATAATTTTTAAAATTTATGTAAAATGATAAGAGATAGTCCAATAAAATAATAAATATTTATTATTTGAGTTTTTAAGTGTGAATGCATCTTTGAAAAATGAGAGTATTTTTCTATAAACTATACTTTATTAAATTGTTCAAATTGTTTTTTAACTAAATTAGTAGAACAAATAAAACCTATTAAAATATATACTAATTTTAAAACAGAGAAAGAACAATTAAAAAAAGATCAAAAAGATAAAACAGGTGTTTATTGTTTACTCACTTTAATAAATGGTCATTTCTATATTGGAAGTTCTGTAAACCTTGCTTTTAGAATGATGAATTATCTAAACACTACTTTTTTAAAAAATAAAAAAAATAATAATATGCCTATTACACAAGCATTGTTAAAATATGGACAAGATAATTTTGCTGTATTAATTTTAGAATATGTAGATATTGAAAAGTTATCTATAAGAGAAACTTACTATATTACACAGTTAGTACCTTATTATAACATATTAAAACAAGGTTATTCCTCAATAGGATATAAACATACTGAAGCTACTAAACAATTGCTATCTGAATTAGCTAAAAATAGATTACATTCTAATAAAACTAAAGTTTTAATTTCTAGAGCTTTAGTGGGTGAAAATAATCCTTTTTTCAATAAAAATCATTCAGTAGAATCTAAATTAAGAATGATAGAAGCTAATTCAGCCTATCCTATTTATATTTATAATTCATTTAAAGAATTATTAGTCATTTTTCCTTCAGTGAAAACTTTAGCTAAATTAATTAATTCTAATCATTCTACTATAGTAAATATTATTAAAAACGGTAGATTGTTTAGAGGTGAGTGGTATTTTAGTAATTTACCCTTTAATTTGAATGATACCCCTGTAATATCTAATTGGTCTTCAAAAGAGTCTAATAAATTAATATTAGAAATTAATAATAATTCTTATATTAAAAAAGCTATTTTTGTTTATAACACAAATAAAGAGTTTATACATAAATTTGAAGGTGTGACACACGCTCAAAAAGAATTAAAAATTAATCACGATTTAATCAAAAAATATGCGTTACTAAATACACCTTACAAAGGGTTTATGTTTAGTTATGAGAGATTGATAGATAAAATGCCATTATAATTTAAATGTAGGATTAGATTTCTATCCTAAAGTTTAAACTTAAATTTTTTTATTTCCTTTTTTGCAAAACTTTTAGAGAAGTGATTAATATAAATTCTTCAATTTTGTAACAGGAGTAGTTTTATCTAATGCATCATTAGATATTGCTTTCCATGATAGAATTAAAAATGATCCTAATTATGTTCAGAAATTCTGGGTAGGATTAATGGATGGTAATGGAAATATTCAAGTTAACCATTGGAGATATAAAAATATTCAGTATAGATTAGTTATTAAATTGAAATATTCTTATGAAAATATTTGTTTGTGTCATTTATTGACTGAATTTATTGGAGGTAAATTAAACATAATTGGAAATAATAAATTTGTTCTTTGAGATGTAAACAATAGAAAACAAATTAAAAAAATTATTAAAATATTTCTTAAATATCCCCCTCTAACTACCAGATTAGTTTCACAATTAACTTTTCTGTTAGAATGTTTTGAAAAGAACAATGTGAAATGGTATTTAAATGCAAGAAATAAAAAATATTTAAACACTAAGGTTGAAATTAAAAATATTGATAATAATTATTTTAAGGTGTGGTTATCTGGTTTTATTGAAGCAAAAGGTTGTTTCTCTATTAAAAATAATAACAATAATCATTCCTTTTCAATTGGATTAAATGATGATAAATATATCTTAGATAAAATTAAAAGTCATTTTAATATTACAAATCAAGTTAGACAAATAAAGGATAGATTCTGGAATATTGAAATTTATCGTAAATTAATCTTATTAAATATTATTAATCATTGTCATGAATATCCTTTACTTGGAGAAAAATTAATTTCATTTACAAAATTCAGAGATCTTTTTAAATAAGTGTCATGTTGTCTTACCACTATGATGAATTAGAAGAAGAATTTATCGGTAATTTAAGTTATATTGAGGGATAAAATAATTATCAGTAATATAATTTATATTGAATTAAATAATAATTTATTGATAATATTATTTATATTGAATTAGATGATAATTTATCGGTAATATAATTTATATTGCTAACGGTGGAATCTTTTAAATAGAAATTTAAGCAGTTTCTACACTACAAATTTAAAAGGCTATACCGTGGAAACCAAATTAAAATGTGTATAATAATTTGACAACATTTTAAAAGTAGGATCCGTAGAGACTATACGTGGTAATCAAAAATTAATTAAGTTTAATGATTAGATAAGATATAGTCCGATCCTTATCGTAAGATAAGAAAATTAAAAAAAAAACATAAATATTCGTATGATATTTTTTTTATTAATAATTGAGTTTAAAAACGTTAGAGATTAATAGTCATATTTCAGAAATTATTTGTATTAATAATTTACAATTTCCATATCATTTCTTAGATAATACAAATATAATAACATATAGTTCAATACCAAAAATATTTAAAATTGGTTTATTATATAGTTTTTTAATTGGGGTAGTATTAGGTAAAATAGGGTTGTATTTTAAGAATTCATCTATTGGGAAATTTGTCATTAATAATATGAATATTTATATACTTAAATATATCAGTATAAGAATATTAAATCTATCTTTATTTTGGAAATTATTTATATTTTTATTATGTTTATTTATAGTTATAGATATTTATCAGATTTATTATTATAATGGAGTTATAAATTATGACTGGGAATTAATAAAAACAGTCTTAAATATGGCAGAAGATAACAATAAACCTGTCGTAGATGCAAGTCACTCATTAGTTAATAGTCACACTCCTGTAGCCAATGTCACTGTACCAGTAGAAGCAGCAAAAATGACTAGTACGGCTTTTACTACTGCTGCTGGAATGAAAGCAGGTTTAGATTTAGCTAAAATTGTTCCTGGAATAGGAGATAAATCCGTAGTATTCGTAGGTACAACTATTGTAGCTCAAGCTATTAATATTACAGTTAATAAACTAAATATTTATTCTCCCTCTTCTTCAGCTTCAGAAACTAAAAATAGTTTTATCTCTGATGATATTTATCAATTTATTAATGGAAAGAGCAATAATAGTAAAATTAATGACAAATTTTCAGAATATCCTTATAACTTAATACCTGATTTAAATATGTATATAAATATAGAAATTTGGTTTCTTATTATTTTAATTAATGTATTAGTAACAGCTTATCTATTGGAAAAAAAAATAGATATAAATAAATTTATCAGAAATGATAGATTAAGAAAAGTATTAAATTATATGTATAATAGATATATTTCTGTGTGGTCTGTATCTAGAAATATTATCATTAGTTGGTGTATATTAATGTTAATATTATGCATTTTTATGTCAAAATTAATATTATTTTTAGTTTTTTCTTTCTAAAAAAAAATAAATCTATTAATAACTAAAAATAGAAATATAGAAATATAAATTTTAGAATAGACTTATTACGTAGTTGCTCATTTTCACTATGTATTATCTATGGGTGCTGTATTTGCTTTATTCGCTGGATTTTATTTTTGGGCTCCTAAAATTATTGGTAAATCTTATAATGAATTATTAGGTAAAATTCATTTCTGGACTTTATTTATTGGGGTTAATTTAACATTCTTTCCACAACACTTTTTAGGTTTATCGGGTAAAATACATTTTCAATACTTTAAAAAAATAAAATTTAATCACATAAGGCTAAAATTAGAATGGAATTTCTTTTTATTCTCTTTTTTAATATATTTTATTAGTGTTAAATTAAATGATTCTATTTTTTTAGTTAATTTTGTTATTCCTATTTCAGTGTCTTTAAAATATAGAAAATTTAAAAATATTCAATTTCCAAACGGACCACATATTAAAGCACAATGATTAAAGTCACCAATAAGGGTTTATGAAAATCCAAACTATAATAGAAATTTAATAGGTTCTGAAAATAGAAAACGATCTGTTATATATCAATGGATAAATCTGATTACAGGCAAAATATATGTGGGAAGTGCTTGGAATGGTTCCTCTAGATTATTAAGCTATTGGAGACCTAGTATTTTACGAAGAAAATATCCTATATATAATAATATAAACTTTTATGGAATGCATAATTTTGCTTTAGCTATATTAGAAGATTTAGGTATTTCTGGTACTATCCCTAAAGAATATATACTCTATCGAGAACAACACTATTTAGATCTATTATTTGATAAATATCCTGACTTAGTGATTAATTTATCTAAAGTTGCAGGTTCTACTAAAGGTTATAAACATAGGCCTGAATTTGGGTGAAATCGTTTAGGAAAATTAAATCCAATGTATGGACGAGTGAAATCAAAAGAGTTTATAGAGATGCAAACTAAAGATAAAAGTGGAAGTAATAATCCACTGTTTGGATTACAAAAATCTCCTTCAACTCTAGCTAAAATAACTAAATTAGTGTATGTTTACAATTGTTTAAATATGTCTTATATAGGAGAGTTTTCTACAGTGAATTGTTATAAACATTTTAAAATGGGTAAAGATACATTAACTAAATATATTAAAAATGGTTTCCCTTATAAAGGTAAAATATTTAGCCGATTAAAACGGCATTAAAGTATTTAATAAAAATTGCCCCAGTAATATATAAATATAATAATTTTTATATATTATTTGCAAAATTGGGTGAATTGCAAGAAATACCTTAAGTAGGTTAACTTGCAGCTTATCTTATTACGAAGGTTTATTATGTCTTATACATGATAAGTAATAAGCGAGTTCAACGATTAACGGGTGAGTCACTTCAACAATAATCCCGATACAAGTGCCCAACAATTATTTTTTAATAATTGATGACATAATCTGAACCCAATAGTAATATTGGGAAATAGGGTTTAAATTACCCTATGATAACAAAATTGATGCCTAGAAGAATACCAGATTATCCTGATGCATTTTCTGGATGGAATGCAGTATCTAGTTTTGGATCTTTAGTGTCAGTAGTGGCTACAATTTTATTTGCTTATATTATTTATGATATTTTTGCTAACCAACCTGAATGCTCTAATAATCCTTGGCAAACTGCACCTTACTTTACAAGTGAAGTTTTATTAAATAATGACACTCAAACAACTAATACTTTAGAATGGACATTAGCTAGTCCTATCCCATTCCACGCATTTAAAATGTTACCAATACAATCTTAATTTGCGGAGGATTTGAATTTTTTATTTATAATTTTAACCCTATACTCTTACAATTATTAATTCATAGTTGTTTGGTAAGGAATAAAATTTAATTTATATTTCCATTTTTAATAATAATTTAAATTTTTATTATTTTATATAAAGTTTAAATTATAAAAGTAAGGATAAAATAATTATGTCATTTTATGAATGTCTCTGTAATTATTTCCTCCTTAATTAAACAGAATAAATAATTATTAATAACACATATTAAATAATTATTAATTATTTATATAAGAAATATAAATATATAAAAAAATAAACTATTCAACTCTTGAATGCTTAGTCATCCTGCCTTAAATGTAAATTTAAATTCTAAATTTAATCCTTAAGGTCAATTCTTCTTGGTTAAACCTGCACAAAATACATACTAATTAATATAAACTATTAATTATTATCATCCTTTTTTGTTTAATGCCTTATACTCGGTAATTATAATATCAAATAAAAAAAATTATTGATATTAAAAAATAATAGAACGTATAAAATTATTTTTTTTAATTTATACGTAGGCAATATAAAATACTTAGTTTATAAAATGAAATTACTAGAAATATTAAGAAAATATGTAGCTCCAGGTGTTTTAGGTTCTATCACTATTGATAGTTATCGAAGACAAGTTCATAGTCATAATAAAGATATGTTAAATATTAAAAATGAGACCTCTGATAATATAAAAATTATGCAAGAACAATTATGGGGTAAAAAAACTGCTAGTTCTGAATTTAAAGCGAAAGTAGAAGCAAGTTCTAGTAGAATTGACAATGTAGATCAAAATATATTAAAATGTAAATCTAAATTAAGTGAGATAGACTCCAAATTAAAAGACGGTCATTTTAATAATGGAGAAAATGCTGAAAGTTTAAATAATTTAAAAACATATTATTCTGAGGAGTTAGATAAATATATCGGAGTAAAAAATGATTTTATAAAAGAACTTCAAGACATCATTAATAGTAATCATAAATCTGAACTCTTTGATTGGTTATATGCTTTAATAGACAAATATCAAACTATAGTAGATAATTTAAGTTTAGAGCAATTAGTTGCTTTATTTAATATATTTGGATATATTATGATATTATCTACAATAACATCTCTTAGTATATTATTAATCGGTGAGTACTTAATTGAGAAATTTAATCTTGATACAAAATATCCTAAATTATCTATATATATAAGAATGAAACAAAAATTGAATAAACATTATTTAATGTTTTATATTATAATCTTATATTTATTAGTCCTATTACTTATAATATGTAATGTGTACATGTTAGTTTTAAAATATTTTGTATAAATTATTAATCTTATTCTTTTTAATCTTTAATTAATAATTTTAATTAACCTATTATTTATACTTTATTTAATGATAATAACTATAATCTTTTAAATTATTATTATAATACAAGCTTTTTTATTATTTTAACAAGATAATATTTACTATTATGTTCACTTTATAATTTTATACCCCTATATTTATATAAAATATTATAATATTATAGAAATTTTAATAAATTCTTACTAAAATAGTAATATTTATCTATTATAATCTATATATTCATTATTATTTTAATAATTAAAAAAAATAAATAAAGTTATTTATTTAAAATATTAATTATAGGAATGTATAATAGTTAGTCTAATGTGAATGTTTAATATATATTAACTATAATAAGTAATTACCTCTAATGTCACTTATTATAATAAAAATTATACTACTAACTTATAATATAATATTATTAACTAAAATATTAAATTTAAATAATCAACTAATAATATATTATAACTAAGTTTAAGCAACCAACCGTAAACGTTCTTATGTTTATAAATTATTAATTATTTTTATATAAATTAATTATAATTAATAATAACTCGTTGGTATAAATTTAATTAAAAAAATAAAATTAAAAAAAAAAATAAAAAAATTAGATGAAAATAAATAAATTTCAACATTTTCCTTATCATTTAGTAGATCCTTCTCCTTGGCCAATCTTATTAAGTTTTTCATTATTAAATTTAACAGTAGGAGCAGTATTATATATGCATGGATATAATAATGGAGGTTTAATATTATTAATTGGTTTTATTTTAACTGTTTTTGGAATGACTCTATGGTTCAGAGATGTAATAACAGAAGGAACTTATTTAGGACATCATACAAAACAAGTAAAAAACGGATTAATGATAGGGATCTTACTTTTTATTGTTAGTGAAGTATTTGCTTTCTTATCTGTTTTCTGGGCTTTCTTCCATTCTAGTTTATCTCCTGCTATAGAACTTGGAGGATCTTGGCCCCCAGTAGGAATAACTCCCTTAGATCCTTTTGCAATACCCTTACTTAATACTTTCTTATTATTATCCAGTGGAGCATTTATCACTTATGGTCATCATGCACTAATTGCTGGAGATAGAAAAGCAGCTATTGATGGAGTATTTTTAACAATTGTATTAGCTATATTATTTACTGCTTTACAATATTATGAATATAATGAAGCTGGATTTACAATGGCTGATGGTATTTATGGATCAGCATTTTATGCTTCTACAGGACTTCATGGATTACATGTTATTATTGGTACAATTTTCATTTTAGTAGGATTTATTAGAATTATAAATTATCAATTAACAAGACAACATCACCAAGGATTTGAAGCAAGTATCTTATATTGGCATTTTGTGGATGTAGTTTGGTTATTCTTATTTGTAGCTGTATATTTCTGGGGTGGTGCCTAATATAATGTCAATATAAATATATATACACACATAAATATTTCCCCTTTATGATCTTTATTTATTATATATTAAAAGAATAAAGGTATAAATAAATAATTATACTATATTTCATCTCTTTATTAACTAATAATTTCTTGAACTTATAAACAATGAAAATAAATATATTTAAATTTATTAACTATTTTATATTATATTTCAAATTTTTACTACTTATAATTCTAATACATTTATTTTTATAATATTAATATATATCAGTTATATTGTATAGAAAGTTATTAGTGAGTATTATTTTTAGTATGCAATGGAATTATAACTATTTTTACTTTGTTTAGGGTTAAGAATTGGTTTTTAAATAAATAAATTTTAATTTTTTAATAAATATTACACTAGATTATTAAAATTACAAAATTATTCTCTGATTAAATTCTCTCTGTTCTACAAAATTAATAATGTAAATATGAAATATTCTTTTTTATTTATAGGAAAGATTAAATAATTTAAAGCTAAATATCCCATATAATAGTTAACCTAAAATCAAATTTGCTTTTTTTAATATTATCATTACTCTGTTTATTACCTTTTCTCAATGTAGTAAGTTATTTAACTTCATTATATTTAATGAATAAATATGATATGGATATTAAATTTAATAAATTTAAAAAATAACTTGATATTATGAAAAAAAAAGTTCTTTATTTTTTTTAATTCTCTTAGAAGGTATAACTTGTCTGTTTGTATTGTTAGGTATAATAATCTGTTATTTGTGTTAAATACGTATAATTTATAAGTTTACTTTCTCTTAAAATAAACTTTAATTATATAAACATATATAAATAGTCATTTTTTATAAATAAAAATATTATTTCCTGTATTAATTATTAATAATTAAGTATTAAATTTTTATTATTATTATTATTAAAAACTGTTCTTATTTAGTCCTAAAATAATAATATTTATATATTATAATCTATATATTCATTATTATTATAATAAAATTATAATTAAAGTTTTATTATTTAATACTTAATACTTAAAATTGTATTATATTTAATATAATAATTATGTGTTATATTTATTATTAACTATAATAAGTAATTACCTCTAATGTCACTTATTATAATAAAAATTATACTACTAAGTTATAATATAATATTATTTAATAAAATATTAAATTTAAATAATCAACTAATAATATATTATAACTAAGTTTAAGCAACCAACCGTAAACGTTCTTATGTTTATAAATTATTAATAATTTTTATATAAACTAATTATATTCTAATTAAATTAATAATAATAACTCGTTGGTATAAATTTAATAAAAAAGAGAATAAAAAAATTACAAAAATGGAATTTATGCTATTTTTTAAATATAATTATTTAATTATAAGTCTCTTCAAAGCAATAGTAGTTCAACTACTTATTATTTTACATGTATATTACCTTTTAGATGGCGATGGTGATTCTGACACTAAATTTTCAGAAGCTGGTTTATTTACTACAAAATCAAGATAAACAATTACATTAGGAATAGGTATATTAGGTTCATATTCTAGTTATATTACTATTAAAAATGAACCTTTTAACACAGAACAAAATAATACTGACACTATACATGCTTCTTTAGATAAAATACATAAAAATGTAGAAACTAATTATATATTATTAAATGATAATATAAAAAATTTATATAAACTAAAAGAATCTTTAGAAAATTCTAAAAATAAACTTCAAAACTCAACTAATAGTTCTCTCACTGTTGTTGAAAAATTAGAAGAAAATTTAAAAAATCATTTAAGTGTTTTAAATCAAGTAGGTGATATTAAAAAAATCCAGCTAAATTCTCAGTTAATGATCTTGAAGAAAAAAAATAATTATTAATAAAACAAGGTTTAGAAGTAGATACATTGGAAAAGTTTTTAACAGAAAATCAGACTCCAACAATTCAAGATATTATAAACCAAAATTTATCTCAAGGATCTAATATAAAGACTGACTCTAATTTATCTTCAGAATCTAATACCTCTACTGAATTAGATATTAATAAAAGTAGTACTTTATCTACATTATTAGAGAATTTTGAAAATTTAAATGGGATTAAAAAATTAGCTGTTTCTTTACTATTCTTAAAAATTACTTTACTCTCTTCTTTACTTTCTATAGTTTTTGTATTTTATGGAGATTATTTATTAACAAAATATAATATTGAAAATAGATTCCCTAAATTAGGTAAAATAATTCAATTAAGAAAAAAATATACAAGATATTATTTAGTGTTAAGTAGTATAATAATAATAACTGTTATTTTTACTGAAATAGTGTTGTGTATCTCTATTTTATCTTTATAATTTATTAATGTTTATATTAATTTCTTTGTAATTTATTACATTTATATTATGTAAATATAGTCAAGATATTTTTAGTGTTTATTTCTTTTTACTCTACTAATGATTAATACTATTTAATTAGTATATATTACTAAAAAGAAAGCTTATAATATTTTATAATTAAATAATTCTATTTAATTTATATTCTTCTTTATATTTTATTATTTAAAATGAAACATTAAATACTTTTCATTCTCCCTTAATAATATTATATCAATGTTAATGTTTAGTAGTAGTTTATTTTTATTCATTTTAATTTATTTAATTATATATATTTTTAACCTATATTTTATCTTTAATAATATTTATTCTGTTCATTATTTTTTGTTTTATTCCCTATAATTCTTATAAAAATAATAGCCAATATTGCTTTTTCTCTAAAAAGGTTATCCTCAATGGATAATTTTCCATTTTATTTCTTTTTTTCATTAAACTAATTTAATCTATTAAATTAAAATCTAATTTTTCATTAAACTAATTTAATCTATTAAATAAACATCTAATTTTTATAGATGTCCTTTTTGAATATGTCTCATTATATAATGTCTTATTAATCCTTTTATAATTAATTATAATTATAATTATATGTGTTCTTGTATAATAAGTTACTGGAGATGCAATAGCTACATTATTTTTATATCATTTGAATTAGTATGAAATTAGTTTCAAAAATAATTATTTGTTGTTAATAATATATTATTATTTATATAACTATTAAATAATAAAATGGACTTATTATCATTAATAATTATTATAGTTTTAATTAATTTTTATAAAAATATTTTTATAGATCTTCACTAGAAATATTTATAGTTTCTATTAATTTTATTATTATAATCAATATAACTGAGTTATAGTTTAAAAATAAAATTTATCCATTAGTTATCTCCTATAAACGATGGACATAATCACTAAATCAATTTTACTAAATTCATCTAATAACTTAAATTTATACCCATAATGTAATAATGCTTTCATTTTTTTCAGTTTAATATAGACCACTGAATTTAAGAATAGATAGTTATATCTATTATATTTTTAAGATTATACTGGTCTAACTTTGATACTTAAATCTAAAATTTAAATAAAAATGTTACTCTCAATTGTTAAATTAACTTTTAAATTTTGTGATATTATTTCAAGATAGATAGTACTAGATACTTAAAAAATTAAACTCTCACAAATAAAAGTATCGATGGCAATATTGTTATAACATCAAAAAATAAAAAAAGTATTTCAAAGGGGTTATTAAGGAAAACTAATGCAAATTTATAAAAAAGGAGGTCTTAAGACCAAAAGCTTCAAGAAATAAACATTATATTATTTCTCAATATGAAAATAAAGCGATCCTAAGGAAAACCTTTATATTACACACTTCCTGAAGTAAAACATTTTATTAAGGAAAGGAAAGGAAATCAACCGAGACTCCGATAGTAATGGTGAGTGAAATCGGATTAGCCTAAATTTATATTATAAATTGAATAACTTAAACATTTTTAAAAAAATGTCTCTACAAATAAAGATAACATAATTTAAATATGTAATAGTTAGCATTAAATTTAATTTAATTTCATTAAATGTAATGTTCTAAATAAGGTCATATACGATAAGTCCTGTAGATTTAAAATATAACCACAAATCTAAGTACGATGAGAATCAACTTGTCGGAATATAGGGGAACCATCCTCTAAGGCTAAGTATTATAAATTTAGCGATAGTGAAAAAGTACTGTAAAGGAAAAGTTTGAAAAGCGAGTGGTATACAAAAAGTGATTAATTAAAATTATTTAATAGTTTAAATTAAGAATTGGTGAAATAGATCATGAATTAATAACTCTATAAGCAGTCGGAATTTTAAAAAAATAAAAAGAATGACGGCGTACCTTTTGCATAATGGGTGAATTGCTTGCCCAAAAGAATTGAGAAATTCTTTAAAATACTGACTCATGACCTTAACAGGTCGGTATTGTTTATTGTCTAATCTGATAAATAATGCTAACGGTGGACTCCTAAGGATACAAATATCTATGGAAATACCGTGGGAAGCTGTAAATCGTAGGAATAAGTAAAAAATATTTTACTAAATAAGTTTATTTTATGTATAAATTTATTCTTTTTATTAGCCCTGTAACGACTTGGTGGCAAACCACCGGACTGATTGCCTTATAAAATCAGTAAGACGTCAGCACTCAAATATTCCAAAAAATTATGGTAAAAAAAATATTTAAATGTTATTAAAAATTTAAGTAAAAAGGTTGATTACTAGCTTTTTTATTTGTTTTGTTTCAAAATTAGTGTCAAATAAAGAAAAAAAATTCAAATCTATTAAGGTCTTTATTTTAACTACTTTTTAGTAGTTATTTTTATTTCTTAATAGTGTTCTATTATTAATAAGGTTTAAATTTTAAGGAATAAGGATCTATATTTAATCTTCGCTATGATCCTCTTAAAATAGTTCTAGTTTAACCATTTAAATTTAATATAGAAAGATGCATTACTAGAATGTAAAGGCAGAGATTGTTAGACACTATTATATAAAATAATTATAATAAAATGAAAAATAATATAAACTCTATGATAGTTAGATTTTATAGAAAATCTGCTAACTATGATTTAGAACTTAATGCTGAATTGAAATAAATCATCCTAGGTCTTAAGTTAGGTGACTTATTTGCTGAAAAAAGAAATCCTAATTCTAATACCAGATTACAATTTAAACAATCGATTAAAAATAAATTATATATTGATCATTTATATTCTATCTTTAAAAACTATTGTAATTCTGAACCTAAAATAACTTCTTCTAAAGATAACAGACCGGGAAAAAAAGAATTAAATGTTTCTATTAAATTTTGGACTCAAAGTTTACCTTGTTTTAATCAATTTAGAGAGTTCTTTTACGATGCTTCAGGTACAAAATATATACCTCTTAATCTAGAAGAAATAATTACTGCTATAAGTTTAGCCTATTGGGCAATGGATGATGGTTATAAATCAACTAACGGTTTCTATTTTTGTACAGAATCTTATACATTAGAGGCTAATAATAAATTATGTCAAATACTAACAAATCAATTTAATTTAGACTGTGGAGTACATAAACACACTAATGGACATAGATTGTATGTATTTAGTAGCTCTAAGGGTATATTACTAGAATTAGTTAAACCTTATTTGATAGATCATTTTAATTATAAATTTAATTTAAATTAATTTGTTAACCCCTTTTTTAATTAAAACATTTAATAATTTTCCTAACATTTTTATTGAGTTGAAGGTATAGTCTAATCCAATATGAAAATATTGGTATCAAATGCAGCAAGTTAATAGAAGTAGCAAGGTTAAAAGCCCTAGCGAAAGCGACTGGACTATTACAAATAGTGATGGATAAGTTACTTCTATTAGACCCGAAGCCAGGTGATCTTACTAAGACCAGATTATAATGGATCGAACGGGTGAATGTTGCATAATTCTCCGATGAGTCTTGGTAAGCGGTGAAATGCCAATCTGACCTGGTGCTAGCTGGTTTTCTACCGAAACATATTTAAGTATGATGTCTACACAAAATTTATGGAGGTACAGCAAGGCAATTCCCAACAAGTTAAAGAAATCTAATTATAATAAATTATATCATTCTTTAAGGCGTTTAGGTTGCGGGGATCTCGAAAATCTTACCTATGGAAGTGAATCTCGGAATAACATAAATTGATGGTAGATATTCAGACTATTCATGCTAAGTTGGATAGTCAAGACGGAAACAGCCGAGAACATAGATCAAGGTCCCAAATGATTATTAAGTGAAATTAAGGACGTAGCAATATCGTATACAGCTGTGAAGTGAGCCTAAAATTTAAGACTACTGGGCTCATGAGTTAAAAACTAAGCTATATTCAAAAAACTCCTAAAGCTTTAAATACTTCACAAATAAGTAACAATTTTAAAGATATTACAATGGACAATTTGTAGGAAACCAAAGATTAAATTCTCTATTAATTTTTAAATTATAGATCTATAATTAAGTAGGATCCTCAACGACTACACGCTTAGAATAATTTATTTTAATTTTGAATAGCATAATAAATTATTGTGACATAGTCTAATCCAATGTGAAAGCATTGGTACTAGGCCAAGAAAGAAATGGCTTCCTATAACTAATTTTGTATCTCTTTTGATTAAATTCAAAATAGCTAGAGAGTTGTTGGTTCTACTCTACCTTTGAAGGCTAGCCCCCTAACCAAAGTTAAAATAGCGGAAAGTCTTTTAATCTACAAAATTAACCTTAAATATATAAAATTTTAAAGCTACTAACACAAATATAATAATGAACCAACTATTGCAAGATAAAAATATTAATCAATTTAAATTATCAAGATAAAAATATTAATCAATTTAAATTATCTTCCGGATATATAAGTGGTTTAACTCAAAGTGATGGTTCTTTTTTTTGTTCTGTTATTTTCTCTTCTAAACATCGTTTTGGTATTCAATTTAGACCTAAATATACTATTACTGCAGATTTAGATTCTAAATATGTATTAGATAGTATACAATCTTTTTTTAATTGTGGTAAAGTTACAATCAATATTAATAATCATACCGCTGAGTTTGAAGTTGTAAAATTGGATGAACTATATAAAATAATTATTCCTCATTTCAATTTATATCCTGTTTTTTGTGCTAAATTACATGCATTTAAATTATTTTCTGAAATAGTGAGCGCATTATTTAATAAAGACAAAAGAACAATAGAAGGAAGAAGAGAATTATTAAAATTAGCTTTTTCAATGAATAAAACTACAAATAGAAAATTAGAACAAATAGATAAATTGTTTTCTTTATTGGATATCTTTGACAGTAAAAATAAGAATTTAATATTAAACACTATTACAGACATCTCGACACCTGTATCAGCTAATTTTATTTCAGGAATTATAGATGGGGATGGTAGTTTTTATATTTCCTTTCAAAAAGATGGACAAATAAAAACAGGATTTAATATAACTAGTGATCTAGATTCTAAACCTTTATTAGAAAATATACAAACACAATTAAAAAATATAGGCTCTATTCATAAAGGTACTAAAAATGAATTAGTTTATACTGTGACCGGTTTAAATCAAATTAATGATGTTTTAATACCATTTGTAGATAATAATCCTATATTTTCTGAACGAGTTTCACACTATATTAAATTTAAAACTGTAAGTCTTTTTTTAAAAAAGGAAAAACCTTTAAAATTACAAAGTAAATTAAATATAGTAGAATTAGCTTATAATACGAATAAAAAAGGAAAACACAGAATTTTAAGTAAATCGCAATATATAAAAAATTTAAAAAATTTAAACAAATAAATCCGAAGAAAATTAAATAAAATTATTACCCTTTTGAGTCCAATAGTTACATACGTCGGGTAATAGCAATACTGTTCTTAGTCATTTATATATTTAATACCAAAAGTAGCCATAGGATAATGGGTAGTCGCTACTTTTAATGATCGTACGTAACAACGCATCAGCAGTTTTCTTATTTTTTTAAGATAAAGATAGTAGCGCCGAAAATTTAACGGGTCTAAATAATCAACCGATATCATGTTGGTTAAGAATATAATAGCTTTAATTTTTTATTATATTTTTGTATTCTTAATCTAGGTAGTAGAACATTCAGTCTAACTAATTATAAAATAGTGTTTCATTATTTTTAGGTCACTGAAGAGATAATGCTGACATGAGTAACGAACAAGAAGTTATAATACTTCTCGCCGAATACGAGAGGGTTGCAAATTGGAAAGGTTAAACCATTTTGTGTGAATGCGGCCTCTAAGGACCAAAACCAAAGTTTTGGCTGATGAGTATATATTAGAAAGTCCATTAATTTATATGGATCAGGAAATTAATATTTATAATTAATTAATTTTATATAAAAAAAATAACATTAATTAACTACCGTACCCTAAACCGACACAGGTTCGTCAGTAGAGAATACTAAGGCGTAGAGCTAAAAGTTGTTAAGGAACTCGGCAAATTAACCTCATAAGTTTTACGACAAGAGGTACCGTTACCTTGTATATTAATATAATAATTTTCTTAATATAACATCTGACGGTGGCACATAATCGGAGGCCCCGACTGTTTACTAAAAACACAACACAGTGCAATCATTAATATGATAGTATACTGTGTGAAATTTGCCCAATGCCATTAATATAAGAGCGGTCATAGGAAACTGTGACTAATCGAAAATCTGGTTAATAGCGGTCTTAACTATGAGGATTAAAAAAAACCTTTAGGGTCCTCACAAAACTCGACGATATGCTGGAACATCCTAAAGCTTTAAGTACTCATTTTGTTTTGTTAATTTATTCTTTTTAAAATAAGCGAATAAAAATAGTAAAAATCTTAAAGATAAAAAAAATGGTTAATCAGCAGGGAATTTCAATTTTAATTAAAACTAATGACAAAGATTAATATTATTAATAATAAAATAAACAAAAATGTTACAAATCAATCATATCTTTATTTTTTAGGAGGCTTTGTAGAAGGAGAAGGATCTATTTCTGTATCTATTTCTATTAATAAAAAATTTAAATTTGGTATAAATATTCAACCTGTTTTTAATGTCACTCAACATAAAAATGGAATAGATCTCTTATATTCATTTAAAGAACTTTTTAATTCCGGATCTGTAGTGGTAAAATCTGGTTCTCCAGATATTTATGTTTATACTTTAAAAGGCTATAAAAAGATTATTAAATATGTTTTACCTTTTTTGGAAACTTATGTTCAACCCTTTTCTTGTAAAAAAGAAGAATATTTAATATTTAAGCAAATTGTTTTGGATTCTTCAGAAGGTAAACAAAAAGATAAACAAACTTTAATAGAAATGGTCAAACTTTGTTATAGACTACAAGGAAAAGGAAAAAATCGAAAAAGAGAATTATTAGAAATACTTGAAATAATAGAAAAAAATCTATTTAAAATAAATCCAAATATTAAGTGCTTCAGTATATGAATAATAAATTATAATTTTTTATTTCCCTATACACTTAATAATTTTAATAATTTTAATAATTTTAATAATTTTAATAATTTTAATAATTTTAATAATTTTAATAATTTTAATTTAAATAAAAGCCCTCAGAGACTAGATAGTCGAGCAATTAAAAACCTTAATTGATGATATAGTCCAAACTATATATAAAAATATAGATAAAGCCTAAGGTAGCAAAATCAATTGGCCATTAAATGTGGTCCGGTATCAATAATGTAACGATGGCCTCACTGTCTCTACAACTTGCTCAGTGAAATTGAATTACGCGTGCAGATGCGCGTTACCTCCAGGGGGACGGGAAGACCCTATGCAGCTTTACTGTAGTTAGTTATCATATGAATCTAGAACAACTTTAATTAATAGTGAATAGATAAGTCGATAGACGTTTTGTGGAAACCTTATAATTATAGTTGGGTTTATGTTTACCTTTTAAGGTCAATACTTACGAGGGATAGTTGACTAATTGGCAGTTTGACTGGGGCGGTCGTCTTTAAAAAAGTATCAAAGTACATCCAAATATTTCATATAAATCTCTGAAGTCTTACATTTTGTTTGACTTTTAAATATTAAGACTGTTTGTTTTTACAACTCTTAATATAAAAACAAAAACTTATACTCTCTCAAATCTGTATTTACACTACACATAGAGTATAACAAATTTAACATTACAAAAGGTATAGCTAGAAATTGAATGGAGATCAATCAACCAGTGAAGGGTTGCGCATAGTTCAATGGCGGTAAGCATGCTTAACTGAAAGACCTAAAAGTCGCACAGATACGTAAGTAGGGCATAGTGACCCCTCGCTATAATATGGGATAGACGGGGATCAATTAATAAAAGTTACGCTAGGGATAAGCATGTTGTCCCTTTTTATCCACTGATAAAAAATAAAACTGGGTGAATTGCAAGAACCTCTTAAAAATGATCTTAAGAAAACTTGCAGCGAAGCTTATTTTGACACATTAAAAATGAAATAAGAACGTTCAACGACTAGAAAGTGAGTAGTGTCTACAATAATCTTTCCACGAGCGCCCAGCATCTTAATTTATATTTTTTAATTAAAACTAAATATTAAAATCCAGATTTAGTATTTTATTAAGCTGCTAACATTATTTGAAAATAATTTAAAAAAACAAAAAATAAAAAGTAATTAAATAATGAAACAAATATTAAAACAAGAAATAATAGGTTTAGGTCCTAATAGTACTAAAATTAAAGAGTACAAAAACAATTTATTAGAATTAACTTTAATTCAAAAAGAAGCAGTTATAGGTTTAATGTTAGGAGATGCTAGTTTACAATCTCAAAATAAAGGTAAAACTTATAGACTAAAATTTGAATGGGTAAATAAAAATAAAATCTATGCATTGCATGTGTTTGAACTCTTTGATGAATGGGTATTATCTCAACCTCATAAAAAAGAAAGATTAAGTCCTCAAGGAAATCTTGTGATAAATTGGGGTTTTCAAACCTTTAGTCACATAGCTTTTAATTATTTAGCGGATCTTTTTTAACAAACGGTCGCAAAAGCATACATGATACTCTAATATTAGATCATTTAACAGCTAGAGGTTTAGCTTATTGGTTTATGGATGATGGTGGAAAATTAGATTACAATAAAAATTCTAAAAACAAAAGTGTAGTATTTAATACTCAAAGTTTTACTGAATTAGAAGTTCTAAAAATGTCTGAACAAATTAGTAATAAGTTTGATTTATTATGTGAAATCCGTTCAAATAAAAATAAGAAGGTCCTTGTGATCAAAGATGCCAGTTATCCTAAATTCTATGAGCTCATTAATCCTTATTTAGTCAAATAAATGAGATATAAATTACCTCTATAAAGATGAAAATTAAAAATTTAATTTAAGATGATGACATAGTCTGAACAATAACGTGAGTTATTGAAGTAATGAATAAAGAGTCATTACATTAACAAAATTTGAACAGGCTGATAGCCGACGAGAGTACACATTGTCTCGGCTGCTTGGCACCTTAAATTTATAAACAAATGACATAAATTTTATAAACTTAATTTTAATAAACATAATTTTTTTTAATATAATTCTTGATAATGACATTTAATAAATAATTCTTTATTGTTATTATAAATTCAAGATATACTATTATCTCATTAACTTATAATATAATTATATTATATTACGTTTATTTAGATATTACATATAAAATAAGCAGAGATAGCTCTTTAATATATTAATAAAATTAGAGCAAATTAATAATTATAACAGACATATGAATAAAACAATTAAAGATATGCTAATTGGGGTTTTATTGGAAGACGCTCATATTTGAAGAACTGGATTAGATAAAGCTTTTATTTCCTTTGAACAATCTAGTAAAAAATTAGAATATATTCAATATTTAAAACATTTAACCATAGAAGGAGGTTTACCTTTAATGGATGAAAATTTAAAGGAATATATAAGATAAGATTTAAGACACAACTCTCAAAATAGATCATTATATTTTAGAACTCAATCTATTGAAGAACTAAAACATATGGGTGATTTATTTCTAAATGAGGTTGGAAAAAAAATAATACCTACTAATATCGCTGATCATTTAACAGCTAGAAGTTTAGCTTTTTGAATAATGGATGATGGTCAAAGGGTAAATAGAGGTGGATTGACTTTATGTACAGATAGTTATCAAAAAGAAGAAATTCAAATTCTTAGAGATGCTCTTAAAAACAATTTTAATTTAGATACTACTATTCATAATAAAAAAGGTAAAGATGAAACTATTTATGAAAGAATTTATATTAAGAAAGAGGGTTTTGAAGAAATTAAACCTTCTTTATTATCTCACATGCATAATTCAATGTTATATAAAATAAATGAAGAAATAGTAATAAAACAAAATTCTGAAGATATTGAAAGTGAAAGTGGATAAATTATGGACATTTTTGACATTGGGGGATCTTAATAATAATATTAATTTAGAAGTTGGCTATATGCTGGAACATTCTTAGAGCTTTCAATACTTATTTATAAGTTAAAATTTGAAAGATTGAACAATCAGCAGGGAAGTTATAAATTTTAATTTATAGCTACTGTAGAATTTATAACCCCTCAACGACTACACGCCAACAACCAGGAGCTAAATAAATTGTATTCTTTATGCTGGTTGAAGATATAGTCTAAACTTAACTGAAAAGTTAAGAATATTATTTTATTTAATCTTAAATAAGGTAAAATAATATAATAAAATGCGATGTCGACTCATCCTAACCTCCGGGGGTAGAAGCTTGGAAGGGTTCGGCTGTTCGCCGATTAAAAGGGTACGTGAGTTGGGTTTAATACGACGTGAGTCAGTATGGTCCCTATCTTCTGGAGGAAAAATTAGTAAAAGGAGGCAGACCTTCTAGTACGAAAGGACCAATAGGCTGTGTTTCTCTAGTGCACCAATTGTTTGTACTTAATTGTTATATATTTTATAATAATTAAAGAATGCATAGTTGGGTAGCCACAAACATAATAGATAAGTGCTGAATGTCTATAAAGCAAGAATCTAACCTCTAGATACTAACTATGATTATAATCTTATTTATTTACTACTAAATTAGACACAAATCATATAATTAAGAAATAGAACATTTCTAGATAGGCTGCAAATGAACATACTGTGAAGTATTAAGTTTAGCAGTACTAATTTATAAAGAAACTTGATGTTAAAGGTTGTCATTTGTATATTAATATTTTTTATTCATTTATTTGTTATATTTGATGTGAGATTTAATTATAAAAATATTTAATTTTTAAATTTATAAACATATTAAACATATTAATATTAAAATAATTTAAATATTTTTAGATATAATAAATAAATTATACAATTTAATAAAGAAAAATAAAGTAACAAATTTAAATTTATAAAAACAAATAACTAACCTAAACTAACCTAAACTAACTAAACTAAACTAAAATGAGATATAAATAAATTTTTAAATTTATAAAAACAAACTCTAGTTATTCTCTTATACCCTTTTGTTTTGTAACAATTTTTTATCTCTCATTTTATTAAAATGGTGACACTACAAGTGATTAATTTTAAGAAGAACCTGATTGAATTTTTACTAAAATTAACATTTCAAATGTGTGACTTTTATGAATAAAATTTGACTTATTTATTTCTTTAAAGGATATTTTTTTCTTTTAATGTGATGATTACTTTTAACTTTATTAATACTTACTATTAATTTCTAAATTGTTCTCTAAATTAGTCTATGACTTATAAGTGAAAAATATTAAATTAAATACTCTTATTAATAATGTAAATAAGAGATAAAAATTTTATTATTTTCAAATATGAAACTTATTTCTATTTAAACTATTTAAAATAAATAGCATCACTTTTTATACAATACTTGATATTATTTATAAGCAGTTATTTTATCTTTTTTCTATAAGATTGAAGATTTAAAAATATAATTAAAAAAAAACAAAACAGTTATTAAGTATAAGTATAATTTTTTGTTGTTTTCCACCTTTATATAAAAATATATAAAAATATAAATTTAAATTAAGTTTTTTTAAAGCTAAATTAACATTTAATAACAAAAAACACGGTCTGTGGTATAATATAATCTTAATTGATAATAGTGATAAAAATAAAAAATTAAAAGGTAAAAAATTAAATTTTTTAATAAAAATTAGCCTCTTATTATTAAATAATTAAATATTAACCTCTAATTATTAAATAATTAAATATCTATTATGGAAAATAAAAAATAAAAATATTTTTATAAGTTCACCTGAACCTAACTTTACTATTTTAAATACACTTAAACTTAATCTGGAACTTGTAAATACAACGCATAATTAGGATACATTTAAAAATAAATTAATAAATTATAACTTTGGTAATTATATGTATAATATTGAGCAGATTGACAATGATTTAAATTTGGATTGGAAGAATACCTTATTTAATATTTTAATTTAAAGAGGGTATTAATTATTCTTTATCTCTGTTAGGTTCTTATATTTTAGAGAATAATCAAATAAAATATCTTAGTTTTTCTAAACATTTATTATTAAATTAACTAAAAAATAAATTTTAATGCTTTATGTCTTTATATATAAGGTCAAATAGATCTTTTAGATCTTATTTTAGAAATTGATGAATATTTAGGATTAGATGATAAAAGTTTCTGTAATAGTTTTTAGATATAGATAAATTTCAATTCATCAAGATGTATATGAGAAAGTATCTAAAATCTCTTATAAATCAAAAAATAATATTAAAGATATAGAAGATAAAAATGTTAAAACTTCTAATATTTTATTAAATAATAAATTAGTTAGATTTTTAAATATAATACCATTATATTATGATTTTTTAAAATATGATATTTTGTTAGGATAAAAGAATATTTTTAAAAAAAAATATGATATTTATTTAGGATATAAGAATATTTAATGGAGAATCAGGTAAAATATATAATATTAATAAGGATATAAGCGTAATTATTTATAGTATCAAGTAAGATAATTATAAATTAATTATTTATAAAAATAATTATGAGTAGGTTACTTTTTAAGATTATATCCTAAGATATAGTAAAAATAAATATGATTTAATAATAAAAATAGGTAATAATAAAATATTTATTAACACTGAAATATAAACATATAAATACTAATATAAATAGTAACAAATTCAACAAATAAAAAGATATTTAATTAGATATATAAAATATGTCACCTTTGATATAAAATGTTATCTAGATGAAAATAATCAATTTAAACCTTTTTCTTGTAAAGGGGATCAACCTAAAAAAGATAAAGAATATATAATAACTGATTATTTAAATTGGTAAGATATGCTTATAAATTCTACTTTAAATCTGTTTAATAATTTTCCAAATCATACTGTTTATGTTCATAATTTATCTTCATTTGATAGTTTATTTTTATTAAAAATTTATTATAAAAAATTTAATTGTAAAGTTATTTTTAAAGATTATATAGCTATCCAACTAAAAATTTAATTTAATTTATTATAAAATAAAATTAAGAATAAAAAAAAAATAAATCTTATTTTTAAATACAGTTTAATGTTATTACCTTTAATTTTAGAGAAATTAATTAAAGATTTTAATATTAAAACAAAAAAAATTATATTTTCCTTATTTATTTTTGATAAATTTAGATAATATTAATTATGAAGGAGATATTTCGAATTACCTTTATTATGCTTATGTATTGTATTAATGAAGAACATATTAAATTAGTTTCTAATTATAATGAAATTAATAAATGGACTTTTATTAAATAAAAAATAAAATAGTCCTTATTTACACAAGGATGTAAAAGCTTTATATGAAATAATAGATTATTTTAGTAAATAAGTTTATGAGGACTAAAAGTTTAATATTACAAAAGTTATTTATATAAGTAGTCTTAAACTATTTTTAATTAATTATTATATGAAAATAAAAACCTATTCTAATTCCTAAATATAATCAATATAAAGATATTAAAAATGATTATTTTTGTGGTCGGGTATAAGTGTTCAAAATCTACTATAAAATTTACATTATTATGATGTAAATTCCTTATATTCTGACCTTATGTTAAAAACATTCCTCTCTACTCTTTGATTATAAGTAATAATCCTTGTTTAAATGAATCTTTTTGTTTTATTTCTTCTACTGTAACAGTACCGAATTAAGTTTATAATTCTATCTTCCCTTTTAACTCTGAAAACGGTAATACTTAAAACACTACTGATACTTGGTATTCTTGGTTTTCTAGTGAAATATTAAAGGAAGATGTTCAAAAAGATGGTTTTTTAAGTCAATATTCCTTCTTTTTATCTCTTAAACCAAGGTAATACTGTCTGTGATGAATTTGTTTTAAACTCTTTCAAATTAAAACAAAAAATCTCAAAATAATCCTGGTAGAAGATATTTTTTTAAATAAACCTTAAATTCTTTTTTTTAATGGACGTGTTAATTTAAGATATTTAAATTCTACTACTGAGAGGGTTAAACCTGAAAAAGATAAAGAGATAGATTTAAAATATAAAATTAGTGAGAAGAATATTTTTTATAATGAAACAGGTTTATAAGATATAAAATATATTAATGAACCTTCGGATATTTTAAAAACTCTAGATTTTAATTCTTATTTAAATGTTTAAACTTAAAATTATATTAATAATAAAGATTATTTTAATAGCTCTATTCCAATTGCTGCTATGATTACTTATTTAGCTAGAGTATTTAGATTTTATTGTTAGTATATAAGAAGAATCTATATTTTGTGACATTTATTTAATTATTGATAAACCTTTAGATCATCAAGACAGAGTAGAGGAGATTGGAATCTTTAAATAGTTAGGTGGAATAAAGAGAGATTATTGTATAGCTCATAAATTATATTTAGTCGTGCTAGAAAATGGATAAACAATTATTAAATATAAGGTAATCAATAAATATCTTTTAACTGAATATTATTTTTTAAACTGACTTTATGATTTTAACCTAAATATTCCTATATCTAGATTTTATTTTGATCCTCGTAATTATTCTATATCTTATATAAAATCAATATTACAAATTTCACCTTATTTCTTAAAAAGATACCCCCTTTATTTAACTTTACTAAAATTAGAAACTAAATCTTTTAAAATTGAGACTGGTAATATAATTAAAAAGGAATACTACAAATTTAACCATAGCTTAGTTCTTTTTGAGAATAAAATTTTTGATTTAATTTTTTATAATAAATTAGCTATTGTTCCTTATGCTAGAAATAATTATTTACAATTATATTTACCCTTTAGATATAAATATAAAAAGAGATCTGAGATTTTAGATTTTTTTTTTTTAATTTATAATTTAATGTTTAGTATCTCTAAACAAAACAATATTAAAATGTGTTAAAATATTTTTAATGATTAAAACAAAAATTAAATAATATTACTTTTGATAGACCTTCAATTAACTATTCTAATTAAGATAAAATTTAACTTATCACCTCCCCTTTATTTAAAAGGGACTTTTATATTATAAAAGATGTAATACACTCGAGTTTTTTATTTTAAATTAATCTGATCTGTACTTTATAATAATAAATATTTAATTTTATTAAATTAAACTAAACTAAATTAAATTAAACTAAAATACAAATAAAATAAAATAAAATAAAAAATAAAAATAAAAATAAACAAATTTTTTTGTGTGTTATATTTAACTAAGCTAAACTAAACTAATTTATATTTATTAAAAAAAATTTTTATTTCTTAAATTAAAAAAAAATAAATTTAATTAAAAAAATAAAATTAAATAAAAATAAGATGAATTAAAAAAATTACAAAAATCATTTTATCGGTCCTTTAGTATAGTGGTGGTACTACTTCCCTTCACGAAGTCGGGATCAGTTCAAATCTGATAAGGATCACTATTTTTTTTAGTTTATAATTAAATATAATAATAAAAACATATATTATAATAATAATAATATATAATTTTATATATTAGATAATTATAGTAAAAAAATATCTTAAATAAATATAAAAAATATGAACTAAATAAAATATAATTAAAAATATTTATAATATATTCCCTCTAATATTAAAAATTAGAATAAACTATTATAGACTACGAATTACCTATTTATATTTATTATTTATGTAAGACGAAATTATCAATAATTTGTTTTGTTTAATTAGTATCTTTTTTAATTTTATATAATTTTATATATATAATAAATAAATAAATAAATAAATAAATAAATAAATAAATATTATAAATAAATTTAAAGATAAATAAAATTAATAACAAAATATTATTATTATAAAAACAAGTAGATATTATACATTATAAATAAAATTAATAACAAAATATTATTATTATAAAAACAAGTAGATATTATACATTATATTGATTTTTGTGTTGTTATTATTATTAATATTATTAATAATATGATTTAACTTATTCTAATAAGAAAATAAGAAAATAAGATAATAAGATAATAAGATATTATTGTTTTTATTTAATTAAAAATAATAAATTAAAATTAAAAAATAATAAATTTAAATTTATATTTAGTTATATAGTAAAATTAAAAAAATTATTATCTTAATTTTAAATATAATTAATGAAATAATTATTGATTGTTTAAAAAATGAATTAAAATAAAATATAAAAGAGAATAGGTATGATGAAAGTTATACCTTTATAATATATTAGATCTCAAATAAAGATTTATTAATAAATATGAAATCTAATAAATATATTTTTTTTTTTCCTTTATTAAATGTTCTCTAAAGAATAAAACAAACAACAAACATTACAGAATGAAACTTAAAATTTCTTCTAGAAATATAACCTTATTAATACAAAATTTAAACCTAATAATATTAAATTTTTTAATTTGTGTTATAGTCAAAATAATAAAATTAATACTATTAATAAAATTAACTTTAATAATATTAAATTTATCCTATGGAGAAAATATATTATTATTTAGTCTTTTTACTAATATTTCTTCTAATATTATTCTAATAATAAATAATTTAATATCTTTCTATAAACTCTCTCATATAATATCTAACAAAATATTCTTAATAATTTTTTTACTCTTGTTTATAAATATAATATTAATCATACTCTGATTATATTTAATACTAAATTATAATATTAGATATAAATATTTCATTGCTATTAATAATTTATTTAAACCAATTATTTTTATTATTAAAGGAATAAAATATATTAATATTATTATTATTTTATATTATATTTTTAATTTATTATTTAAAGGATTATTAGTTGAGGAATTATTATTAATTTTTTATAGTAATAATCTTCTTAATCTAATTAACTTTAATAATATTAAATTCTCATTTTTAGGAGATGAAAGTATTGATAATTCTATTCCTAAGAATAATAATTTTAATTCACAAAATTCAATTATTAGAAGGGAAGAATTGTCAACATCTAATGAAAATATTTCAAATAATATTTTAGATAATCCTAATGATAGTGATATTTCTTCTCTTAAATCAGATTTATCTGAAGAATATTTCTCTCAAGAGTCTACTGAATCCTTTGAAAATTTTAATAACAAATCTTTGAATTTTAAATATAAATATTTAAAAAGAAAATTTTTTAATAAAGCAATAGAATATAATATACCTTTTTTAGATTGGTTTATTGAGTTATTAAATAAAAATGAGGGAAATAAATCTAAAGTGGATGATTTAATAGAAACTAATTTAAATAGTATTCAAAAAATAGAAAGAAATGCACAATTAAATAATCATGCTTTTTTCAGAATTAAACCTTTTCTACTAAATAAAACTGATAGAAGTCCTATAGCTTATCCTGATACTATCCCTGTTTCAAAAAAACAATATGATTTGGAGGATATATAATTTTATATAGACCTTTTAGGTGGATATTTTTATAAGTTCACCATAGTTTGTGTTAGGATGTATAATTTTTTATTATAATTACCCTATTTATTAGTAATATAATTATATAATAAATCACATCACCTAAACTAAATTAAATGAATAATTTTATGTTTCACTTTAAAATATTAATTACACCTATGGACTATTACTAAATATTAATATAAAATATCTATACTAATTTCTTCCTTTCCATTAAATTCTTGAATCCCTAATCTCACTAATGCAAATCTTGAATACAATAATTTATAGTTTTATAATTTAAATTAAAATTTCTTTTTATTAAAATAATTTTATACATATTTAAAATATTCATTATTAGATAGATTAATATTATTAAAATAATTTTATACATATTTAAAATATTCATTATTAGATAGCTTAATATTATTAAAATAGTTATATTCTGGAATTTTGCTTTCATAATTTAATGAATACTTTATTATTATAAGAATATAACAATATTCCTATTTTTAACAATTATTCTGTAGTAGATTAATTAAATTTTTATGATAATAATAATTAATATATAAAATATATCTTATTTTTAATAAATATTATTTTTATTATTTTACTTTATTTGAGTATAGAAAATAATTGAGCCTTTTTAATTGATCTTAATGATTTATATTAAAAATATTACATTAAATTCGACAGATTATGAAGAGATATAATTATTATATTAATTCTCTAATTTAAAATAATTACTTTATTATTCATATTTTGTTAATATTCTTATAATTAATTAAATAATATGAATATTGAATTAGTGTTTTAATATTATAAATATATAAACAAATAATTATATTATAATCAATTGTTCTAGTTTATAGTTCCATAGTAATAAATATTTTTAATAACTATATGATATTTTTCATTTATTTTTTAATAAATTAGATAATATAAAGCCTTAAAATTATTATATTTATATAATTATACTTAGTATTATTATTTTAATATTAAATAATTATTTTAAACAAATTATATTAAAAAAACTTTCTTTAATTACAGAGATTTAAAAAAACTAACTTAATAGTTTTTGTTTTAAATTAATTTTTATTTTTTTTTTAATATTTGAATAAAAAGCTGATATAATTTTATAACAATAATAAATAATTAGTCCATTCAACCCTATATATATATTAATATTTCCAAAATTAATAAAAGTATTTTTATATAAATTAAACATTTTTTGAATATAATTCTATTTTAGAATGTATAGTTATATTATTTATAGTAAGTAGTCTAATTTTATTATTTTTAAATGTATTACTAATAGTTAGTACTATTTTAAATATTGATTATAGAAAGGATAAATTTTTAATGAATGATAATATTAGTAAAAATACACAAGATTCTATAAGATGTAGGGTTACACCTCACAGTTTAACAATTATTGGAACAGCGTTAGCTGTATATAGAATTACATCATTTAATCCTATATTTAAAACTATCACTAGTGTAGGATTCATAGGTGTTACTTTACTTATTATTTTATATATTCATGAAGTATAAAATCTAACTGATTTTAATAAATTAATGTATTCCTGTCTGAAATATAAATAAACTAGTAATTGTTCCTCATTTATACCTTCTAATATTAAAGATGAAGATTTAAATCCTATTATACCAAAACTTATGTATTAAGTTCAGGCTAAATAGGATGAAATTAAAAAAAGTAACAATCATTATTATCTACAGATGAGGATAATTTTTTTAATATTTATTTTAGGAGGATTTAAATTCCTTTTTATCTATATTTAAAACTATTCCTGTTGAAGTTTATTTTAGATGATTTAATAGGTCAACAATTATTTATACATCTTTTTTTATTATTAATTGTAATAGGTTTAATATTATTATTTAGTGTGTATATTGTGTATATTTTTATAATAATTAGGATAAATAATAATAAATTTATAACTAATAAATTTAATAATAAATTTATTTTATTCTTTAATAAATATCAATTATTACTATCTAAAATAAGTCTATTTATATTACCTTTATTTATATTACCTTTATTTATATTACCTTTATTTATATTACCTTTATTTATATTACCTTTATTTATATTGTTAGGAATTAATAGAACTTTTTATAGGGTTATATTTTATTTTTACTCCTCCTATTTCTTATGATAAATTACCTTTAGATTTACATATTTATATTAATAAAAATTAATATATACTCATATTTATATTTTTACATTTTATCCTTATCCTATAGTTATGTAATATATACATAAATTATTTAAAATAAATTTCATATTAATAACTAATAATATTTCGTTCTCATTTTCCTATTTAATATAATTAATTATATCTGTATTTAATTCCATTATACACATTCCACAAATAATATCTATAACTGATATTCACAACTAATCCTTCTATATATTACATTTTATATATTCCTATTTTTAATATAATAATTAAATTATGTTATAATTACTCAGTTAATATATTTTCTACATCACTAAACCTAAATAATAATCGTTTACTCCTTTATTACCTTAGATCACTTATAGAATATTTCCTGTTAATTTAAATGATTTATAAACTTTTAGATATTTAGGTAAAACTAATGAATATAAGGATGAATATAATTCTATAGAACTATTTAATATTGAAATATAATAAAATGAATTTAAAAGTAAATTATTTTTAATTGATAACTCTTATTAATTAATAGTGATAAAGCTATATATAATCTATTGTGGAAATTTTTAAATGTTATTATAAATAATTCAAACTATTTTTAAATTATATTTGAACATAAGTTAGGAAGTTTCGAGGGTTATTTTATTTATAAAAATCTTAGTAATTAATGTTAACCTGACAAAATTAACACAATTATAGATACTAAAAATAAATTTATAATTATTACTTATAAACATGATAATTTAATTACATTTAAATGGTTAGACTCTTATAGAATATTAACCGTTATTTTAGATGATTTATGTAAAAAATTTAAAACACAAGGTCAACTTAGTAAATATAAGATTGAATTTCATTCAATCAATTTCTTTGAAAATAATAAATCTCTGAGAATAATACAACAATTATTGTATACAAGAGTCTGTTGCTTTAGTACAAACATTCTTATAATCTCAAGAAATATATATTAAAGATTTTAATATTGATATCACCACTATTGTATCAACATCCAGTGTGTCATTAAAAAGAGTTAGAAATAAATTTCTTAAACATAATATACCTTCATTTAAAATTAAAGTTTGGAATATGGATAATTCTCTTAATAAACATATAAAACATAATAAAAATACAAATAATATGTTATTAAAAAGAAATTATTCTACTAAAATTAATAATAAATATGTGGAAAATTATATAAAAAATTATAAACATAATTATACAACAAATTTAAACCCTATTAGTACAATGGATATTGAAACAATAAATTATAATGATGTTCAAATACCTATTGCTATTTCAATTGCTTATACAGATTATAATAATAATATAAAAACTAAATTATTCTTAATCGATAATATAATATTATTAAATAATATAGAGAAAGCTGTAAATAATTTATGAAGTGATTTTTTTAATTTATAATTAACAACCATAATTATTTTAAAAATATATTTGTACATAATCTAGGCAGTTTTGATGGTTATTTTATTTATAAAGCTTTAAGTAAAATGTATAAACCTAATCAAATTAATACAATTATAGATACTAAAAATAAATTTATATTAATTCATTTTGAAGATCACAAAATTCAAATTAAATGGTTAGACTCTTATAGAATATTTCCAGTTAGTTTAAATGATCTATGTAAAATGTTTAATGTTACAGGTAAAAGTAACGTTTATAAAGAGGGATATAATTCTATACAATTGTTTAACACTCTAAAATTATTAGAAGAATTTAAAAATTATAGTATACAAGATTCATTAGCGTTATTACAAGCATTATTACAAGCTCAATTAAAATATCATAATGATTTTAACATGGATATCACTACTATTGTATCAAGTTCTTCTTTATCATTAAAAATATTTATAAACATTTTTCTTAAACATAATATACCTTCATTTAAAAAATCTATTGATAATTTTATTAGAAAAAGTTATTTTGGAGGAGGAATAGATTATTATAAAGCTTATGAACAAAATCTATATTATTATTATGTAAATTCATTATACCCTTTTGCTATGTGTAAACCTAGACATTTTTAAATAATTAAAGAGCATAAAAATATGGATTTAACATTAACTAAAGATAGTGATTTATTTGGTTTCTTTGAATGTGAATGTTATGTACCAAATAATGTTAGACCAATGTTACCTTATAAACATAAAGGCAAAACTATATATCCTTAGGGGAGTTGAATAGGTAATTATTTTACTGAAGAAATGAAAGCTTTAATGAAATATGGTTATAAATTTAAACTTTTAAATGGTTATGAGTTTTGTAAAATAAACTTATTTAGTGATTATGTACAACATTTTTACAATATTAAAAAAATTCTGGTGGATCTAGTAAATTTATTGCTAAAATTTAAATGGATTAGAGGGGAGATAAGTATAATAGTTTATGTTTATAAGAGATAAAAGGGATTATTAAATTTTATAATTCGGATAGTTTGATAGAGAATACAATATAATAATTAATTATTTATTCATTATTATAATAATTGTTACGAATAATTATATTTATACAATATCTAATATATACTGGGTTAATATAATTATAATAAAAGTTTAAAAGAGGCTGAAATAAAAATTTTATTTTTATTTAATACCAAAAAAAATTTTAAATATCTATTAATTTTATGTGATACTTTTAATATATTTATAACAAGAGAATGGATATAAAGATCATTTATGATCAATAGAATTAGTGATAATATATACAATTTAATTACCGTATTACATATTAATTATCACACATGTTACTATTTTTAAAAATAATTTTAATCACATTTAAATATCTTTACATAATTTTAACTAAAATTGTAACACAATTATCAATATTAAATATTAGAATAGATAATATTATTAACAATTTTAGTACAGATAAAAATAATAAATTTAATTTTTATACTTTTTTTCGATATAATTTATAAAACAATTGTTATTATAAGTATATTAGCTTCAACAATATTTTTAGCTTCAAATGAATCTCAAATTTTCAACACAACAATATTTTCAATATATTTTAATCATTTTTATAATTTATTTATAGATTTTTTATAAAAATAAATTTATTCAATTTATAATAGAGTTAAATTTAATTTATAATAAAAATATAAGTTAAACTATTAATACTAATAATGAGGATATAACTGATCTGACATAATATATATATAATGATGAAGAATCTCACTTAAAAATAGATAACTCTCAAACTATAAATAATGATAATGATTCAAAAAGTTTGTTTATTTATTTTATTTATTTATTTTATTTATTTTATTATATCAACAATGTTATTATTTGGTATATTATATTTCGTTTATGAAGTTAGTACCAAATATGGAACTATTTTACAAGAATTAGGTAATGTGACTCAATTAAAACAATTCAATTATTTGATAATCTAGATATTTATTCTATTGTATATGATTCCCCAACTTTTTCAGATTATTTTCACTCCCCTCAACAAATTATGTCACCTGATACTTTTAAAAAAGAGTTAGAATTAGAATTACTTGAAGAGAAATATAAATAGATAAGAAAGAAATTAAAAAAGTTAATTTTGAAAGATATAAATCAAAGGGTACTATTACTCATTAGACGATTATTAAAATTTTAAATATCAAATAAAGATTAATTAAATATTTTATAAGTAACCTATTATTTTTTAAAATTTTAATTATATATAATGATATTTTAATTGAGTTGAGATTTATTATTATTAATATAATTAATTTTATAATTAATTAATAATATTTGTTTAAAAGTAGAATAAATTTAAAAAGAAGTTATTAATTAGGTACTTATGATAAATATTTTTTTATATTTATATATAGGTTCGAATCCTTTACTTCTTAGATTATATTATAATATTTAAATGATATTAATATATTTAATTGTTATAATATAAGAATTTATTATGAAGATTAATCTTAAGATGCTTTTTAATTCAAAAATTATAATATTATTAAAAAAATATAATATTATAATAATTATATATGAATTAGAGTTGTTAATTATATATTCACTAAGCATTTATCTTAAATTTAATAATAATTTTTGTTATAAAGATTTAAGGAACTAGTAAATTAAGATCTAGACTATTATTAACATAAAAAATAAAATGATAGAGTTAATAACAAACTTTGGCAAATTTATAAGTGGTGCGGCTAGTGCTGTCACTTTGCATTCTTATTATAATTCCTTAAAAGACAATAGGCTGAAAGAGCAACTAGAAACAGCTTCTAGAAGATGGAGAGAATCTGAAATGCGAGTTCATGAATTGGAGAAGAAAGATTTAAGGAATCAAATTGAACATAAAAAGTTGTCCTCTTTCAAAAGTCAAGTTGAAACTTCACAACAAAAAATTAAAAATGAATTAGAACAAATTAACCGCTTTGAAGATAATTCTGAACTAAACTCTCAGATAACTGAACGAGTACAAAATATTACTACTGAAATAGATAAAGTGACTAATACAGTAGATGAGATTATTGATAATATTAAAAAAATTTTTTGGGTGATAATGATTGGTTAACTTCTATTAAAGAGATAATAGAAAATTGGAATAGTCTTTTATCAGATTTAAGTACAGAACAATTAGGTGCCTTAGCTCATTTATCCTCTGCTATATTTATTTTATTTTGTTTGAGTAGCATAATTGTTATAATATACAGTGAATTTTTATTGGATTTTTTTTTTAATTAGAGGAAAAATATCCTAGATTAGGACGATTCATAAGAATAAGAAAGATGTTTCAACATTTTTATTTATTTATGAATTTTATTTTCATTATTATTACTTTATTTGCTATAATATTCATTAATTTTTATGTTTTATATAAATAATATTAATTTTAAAATTATTAATCTTAGTAATCTTAGTAATCTTAGTAATCTTATTAATCTTATTAATCTTAGTAATCTTATTAATCTTAGTAGTTGAATTTGGAATATTTTTAATTATTTTAATTTACCTTTACATTAAACCCCATATTTTAATTTGGTTTATTATTTAATTTTTATAAAAATAATTTATTATTTAAATTAATATTTTTAAACTCAAGAATATAATCATTTCTCTCTATTGATTAAATCAAAAAATATATAAATTAAATTAAAAAAATAAATAATTAATACTCCATTTTAATATTTTACTTGAAATATTCAAAATTTAGGAATTAATATTTTCGTAACCCATAAGGAGGTTCTTATTGTTTTATAGTTAATAATTTATATAATTTTTTAAAATTTGTGCTTTTTTATATTATTTTGTTACTTTTTATTAAATATCTTATAGTAAAAAGTTATTAAATAAAATTAAAATTTTAACTAAATTAATAAAATTAATTTTTATTAAAAACTAGTTTATATTTTGTAATAATATAAATTTAAATTTTTAATTAATAATTGGGATTATTATTCATATTTGTTTTAAATTGTTTTATTATTTTAAATCTTATTAATTTTGTTTTAGTAATTTAATATTAAAATAATTTTTATTAAGTTAAATTTATTTTTAATATCCTTATCTTACTAAATAAATAAATAAATAAATAAATAAATAAATTAATAAATAAATAAATGAATATATATTTATATATTTGTTCTCTAATAATAATTTATTATTTAATTTATTTAAAAAAAAAATATTTTTATTTAAAAAGGACAGATTTATTTAAGGTTAATTAAGGATAGATAAATATTAATATAATTTTATTTTCTTATCTTTAGTTTTTATCTTTAAGTTTATTGTTAATTAAAATAAAGTCAAATTATAATAAAAGAGAGTATAATTATATCTCTCGACTAATTAAATACAACTTTAATTTATTTATAAATAAATAATTAATAACTCTCCACTTAACTGAATATCATCTAGGTATAATTAAATTTATAAATTTTAAAACTAAATTAAATGAATAATAAATAATTTTTATAATTTTTTTAAATAAAAATTAATTAAATTAAAACATAATGATCACTTTACTTTTATTAATTCCAATAATAGGTTCTTTATTATTACTCCTAATACCTTCACATGGATTAACTACTCAAACACAAATGAAGAAAATAGCATTAATAACTTCACTAATAAATTTCTTTCTTTCTTTATATATCTGGTCTCAATTTGATTTCAATACCACCCAATATCAATTTGTCTCAGAATTTAATCAATTACATTTTTGTCATTTAAATTTTGGTATAGATGGAATATCTATTTATTTTGTATTATTAACAACTTTTGTAACACCAATTGCATTATTATCAAATTATTCAAATATAAATAAAAATTTAAAATTATTTTTAATTTCATTTTTACTATTAGAAACTTTACAAATATGTGCATTTGTTTCTTTAGATTTATTATTATTTTATATCTTTTTTGAAAGTGTATTACCAATATTATTTATAATTATAATCCTATTTGGTCATGGAACAGATAGATTTAGATCTGCATTTTTATTCTTTTTATATACTTTAGCTGGTAGTTTACCTATGTTATTATGTATATTATTAATTTATAGTTATATAGGATCAACAGATTTTCAATTAATCTCTTTATATGAAATAAGTTTAGACTATCAAAAAATATTATGGTTAGGCTTTTTTATAGCTTTGGCAGTAAAAACACCTTTATATCCATTTATTATCTGGTTACCTAAAGCACATAGTGATTCTCCTTTAGCAGGATCAATAATATTAGCTGCTACAATATTAAAATTAGCAACATATGGTTATATTAGAGTTTTAATTAATTTTTTACCTGATGCAAGTAATTATTTTAGTCCTTTAATACAAACTATAGCAGTAATTACTATAATTTATGCTTCTTTATCTACAATTATTCAACAAGATACAAAAAGATTAATAGCTTATAGTAGTGTAGCTCATATGGGTGTAGTAGTCTTAGGATTATTTTCAAATACAATACAAGGAATAGAAGGTGCCATATTATTAGCTTTAGCTCATGGTTTTGTTAGTCCAGCTTTATTTACTTGTGTGGGTGGAATTATTTATGATAGAACTGGTAAAAGAATTATTAATTATATTAGAGGATTAGTAACTTATATGCCTGTATTTACTATATTATTCTTTATTTTTATTATATGTAATACAGGAATACCTTTAAGTCTTAATTTTTTAGGAGAACAATTATCTTTAATAGGGATATGGCAAGAAAATCCAATAATTGCTACCTTAGGAGCCACTGGAATAGTATTATCTGCATGTTATTCTTTATTTTTATTTAATAGACTTTCTTATGGTTCTTATTCTCCTCATTTACCTATATTAAAAGATATAAATAGAAGAGAATATTACTTATTATTAAGTTTATTAATACCAACTATTATTTTTGGAATATTACCTAATGTTTTATTGAATCCTCTACATACATCTATATCTGCTTTACTTTATACTTTTTAAATTAAATATTTAAATAAATAATAATAATTATAATAATTATAATAATAAATATTTGATTACTTGTATTAAAATATATAATATAATCTTATATAATCTAATCTAATCTAATTTAATATAATATAATTTTATATAATATAATATAATTTAATATAATTTAACCTAATAATTAATACTTTAATATTTAATTATTATATAAATAAATAAATAAATAAATAAATAAATAAATAAATAAACTATTCAACTCTTGAATGCTTAGTCATCCTGCCTTAAATGTAAATTTAAATTCTAAATTTAATCCTTAAGGTCAATTCTTCTTGGTTAAACCTGCACAAAATACATACTAATTAATATAAACTATTAATTATTATCTTGAATGCTTAGTCATCCTGCCTTAAATGTAAATTTAAATTCTAAATTTAATCCTTAAGGTCAATTCTTCTTGGTTAAACCTGCACAAAATACATACTAATTAATATAAACTATTAATTATTATAATAATTTTGTTTGTTTAATGCCTTATACTCAAATATAAATAATATCGAATATAAAAATATACTTCTTTTGATATAAAAAAATAATAGAACGTTTAAAATGTACTCTTTATTTATTTAAATTTAATTAATTAAAAAAATATTCTTATATTATAAAAATAAAATAAAATAATTTAATTAATATTAGTTATTAAAAAAATAAAAAAATATAAAAATTTATTAAAAATTACTTTAATAATTGTATATTAATACTTAAATAATAATATAAAATATATATAAAATAAAAATATAACTAAATATATATAATATATATAATAATATATTAATTAATAAAAAAAATAATAAAATCTAAAAATAATAAAAAATATAATAATAATTAATTAAAAATATAACTAATATAAACTAAACGTAGGCAAAATAAATCATATATTTAATAATGACAACTATTTTTATAAATATTTTAGCATTTGGTACCTTATTATCAAGTGTATTTTCTATAACTTCAAAAAATCCTGTAATATCAGTTATTTTTTTAATTTCAACTTTTGTTCAAGCAGCATTATATTTAATTCTTATTGGTATTAATTTTGTAGGTATTTCTTATATTATAGTATATGTAGGTGCAATAGCTGTATTATTTTTATTTGTAATTATGATGATTAATATTAAATTAACAGATATATTAGAAACAGGAAATCAATATACAAAAAATTTACCTTTAGCAATAGCAATTGGATCTTTATTTATATATATAATATTTACAATTATACCATTTAATTTTAATAATGTACCAGCTTTATCTATATTATTAGATAAAATTACATATTTAAATAGTATATTATCTAATTCTCAAATTATCTCTTTAAATTTTATTAATTCTATTGTAAATAATTATTTATTAACATCATTTTCTGATGTGATAATTACAGAATTTCAACAAATAGAAATTTTAGGTCATGGATTATATACTTATGGTGGTGTATTATTAATAACATTAAGTATGATATTATTATTAGCTATGTTTGCTACTATAGTAATTTCTAGATCTAATAATAATGTATAGGTTATTATACCCTACTTATTCTTTCTTTAATTTATTAATAATTTATAATTAATACTTCATACTTAATAATTATTAGTTTATAACTATTTTTTTTTTAATTTATTAAAATTATTTAATTATATAATTAACCCTTATATAAATTATTAATATAAATTATAAATATAACTAATATAAATTACTTCCTTACTAATTAAATACAACTGACTCAACCTATACTCATATAAAGATATAAATATATAAATAAATATAATAATATATTGTAACCCACTGTTTTAATTTAATTATTAACTATTTAAATAAAAAAAAATAAAATTTAAACTACTAATCTATAATTATATAAATAAAACAACAAATAACAAATGATAAAAATTTAAAAACACTAAAAAATTAAAAATTTACTCTTAAAAGAGTATAAAATGAAATATTGCAATTGCAAATAAAATACGATAATTAAAAAAATTATCTAATTTTCAGGATGAATTTAATTTTGGTTCTGATTGAACGTTTTTCAGTAGTTTTAAGACATGCAAATCGTTGTTCTAAAATTTTTATTAAAATCTAATCTAAATGATAAAAATAAAAAAATAATAAGAATAAGGTGTAAAGGTGAGTAATGTAAATTAGATTCCTTATAGTCTTCTTAATTAGGGGATAATTTTATTTTTCTACTCACATTAGAGATACTGACTAAAAATATAATAAAGGATAAATTTATTAAAAATAGTAAATTTTATTTTACCGCTATAAAAAAATACTAAAATTAAAAAAAATTAAATTAATTTTAATATAAAGTGCCCTAATTATATTCAAACACAGGACAAGTAAAAGATAAATAAGCTATTTATCCAAAAAGGAAAATTTCTGCTATAAGATTCGATTTACTCTGTTTAATGGTAGTTGGAAGGGTAAAAGCCTCCCAAGCCTACGATCAGAAGCCAAGTTTGATAGATCATATGGCCACATTGGGGATGAAATGTCCCAAGTAGTATTAACTACCAGCAGTCGAGAATATTAGTCAATGCTCGCAAGAGTGAACTAGCTAACTGAAATCATAAAGTCATAAAATATGAAAATTATGATAATGTAAGGGAAAACCCTGATAATACCTTACTATAAGTGTTGTCCAAAACTGGTGCCAGAAGACTCGGTAAGGCCAGAGACGCAAACGTTAGTCGTCCTAATCAGGCGTAAAGGGTATGTAGGCTGCTTTAAAAGTTTTAAACTTTAAATAGCTCTGTTAGATAGTTTAATTATTAAAAATAATTAATATTATTATATAAATACTAAAATATGTTTACTAACAGTAAAGACAAATGAATTAAAGCTAGAATCAAATAGAGGATAAGACGAATAATACTTAGAGTAGGGATGATATCTTTAGATACTAAGGGGAATACTAAAGGTGAAAGCTTTTTATCTAATAATGATTGACGCTGAGACACGAAGGTGAGAATAGGAAATAGGATTAGATACCCAGATACCTCTCACTGTCAACGATGAATGGTGGTTATTAGTTTCTAACAAACTGATAACGATGTTAACACGATAACCATTCCGCCTTGCGAGTACGGTTGCAAAACTGAAACCAAAAAAATTAGTCGGTCTCGAAGCAAACGAAGTGAAGCATGTTATTTAATACGATAATACGCGTAAAATCTTACCAGTTCTTGCATATCCAGTCTTTCATTTAAATAAAATTTAAATATAGATTGAGTAGTTTCTGATCTCTCTGATTTAAAGAAATTCGTTTACAGGTGTTGCATGGCTGTCGTCAGTCCGTGCTGTGAGAAGTGAGGTTAAATCCACTAACGGACGAAATCCCTATTGTTAATTTATACTTAACAATTAATGATTTTTAAATAATTTCATTTGGGGCTAAGACAAGTCGTTATGGCCCTCATGAACTGGGCTGATATGTGTTTTGGGAAAACACTACATTGGCTAAAACTATCAAACTCCGGGGACCTCCTAAAGCTTTTGGTACCAAACTATAGTCGAAAGGCTATAAGTGGATGGAATAATTACCCATGTATGGTAACAAGCCAGAAGATGATGGAAACTGAAATGGAATATCGCGGATCTAAGTCAAAATTTGTGACGCAACCAAATTTTGTAAAAGAGCAACGAGTAGACGGTAGTTGGAGCATAGCTAAATCCAAACAAATGCTCTTAAGGTGTACTCTAATGGGTTTCGAAAGAAATTATCAAATCAAAATCCCTACTAACCAATTAAATAACAGAAATTTTTCTACTTTCTCAGGTCATATTAATCCATGGTTTCTCACAGGATTTTCAGACGCTGAGGCTTCGTTCATGATTTTGATGTCTCGTGATGAAAACTCTAAAACTGGATGGAGAATAACTCCTAATTTTTCAATACATATACACAATAAAGATATTGCTTTACTAGCAAATCTTAAATGTACCTTAGGTGTGGTTAAAGTTATAAAAAATAGTAGTAGCACTGCTATTTTTAGATTTGACAACATACAAGAATTACAAGTAATTGTCAATCATTTTACAAAATATCCACTGATAGGATTTAAAGTTTCTGATTTTTTATTGTTTAAACAATGTTACGATTTAATTAAGCAAAAACAACATTTAACTCCAGAGGGTCTTGAAAAGATAGTAGCCTTAAAATGCAATCTGAATAGAGGTCTGAGTGATGTTTTAATGGTTGCTTTTCCTAATATTGTTGCTGTAACTCGACCTATCTATAAATTCAATGGTATACCAAATCCTAATTGAATATCTGGTTTCGTTTCAGGTGACTCTACATTTTTTGTCTCTATTGAAAAATGTAATGATAATAAAATAGGACATAGAATTAGATTAATATTTGGTACTTGTCTACACATTAGAGATAAAGAATTATTAATTGGTATAGCAAAATATTTTAATATTTTAAATAATACGGAGGTCATTAAATATATTTATGAATCTGCCACCAGAGAAACTAGTTTACTTCAAATTAAAAATAATTCCGATGTTATAAATAAAATTATACCCTTTTTTAATCAGTATCCAATATTAGGAGTTAAAAGCTTAGATTTTTCTGATTTTAAAAAAGTAGCGTAATTAATTAAAAATAAAAAGCATTTAACTGATCCAGGTTTTAAATAAATCATCCAGATAGTAGAACAAATGAACTTAACTAGAAATAATTCTACTTCTTGCCTTCAGGCTAGCGTAAACCCAAAAGAGCTAGAATATAAAACTTAATCGTTTTATTTGTTTAATTGTATGTTAAATTTGATCTCCATGATAGACGTGCTACAAAAACTTTTACAAAGTGATGCAAAACTAGACATGTATACTTTAAATTGGAATATTTTAATTAAAGTCCTAATGTCATAAGGAATAGCTAATCATTAAAAAAAGTTATTATTATTAAATATATAAACGGATTGTTGCCTGTAATTCGGCCACATGAAGAAGGAATTTCGAGTAATCGTTGATCATTAGCGCAACGGTGAAATATAGATTCGGGATGAACTAACTGTCTGTCGCTGGGAAGAAGCTTAATTTGAGGGAAACTGCCACAAAATTATCTCTTTAACAATTGAATACTTATTTATTTGAAATTTGTATAGTTTTTTAATGTTTGTTTATAATTTGTTATATAATAGTTTTTATTAATAAAACACTTTTGTTAAGCTAATTAGTGTCTGTTAACTCCTTTAAGTAACATCTCAAAAGTCATAGCAAGGTAGCTGTACTGGAAAGTGCTGCTGGAAAATAAACAAAATTTTAACCCCATTATTATTTGATTTGTTTGCGTATAAGAAATCAGTATTGTATGAAATGGGTTAGTTTGAATTTTTTAAATTATTTAAAGTGAATTAAAAAAAAATTAATTTTTAAATTAAAAACAACAAATTTTTTGTTTTAATAAAAAATAAAAATAAAAGAAAATAAAAAATAAAAATAAAAATAAAAGAAAATAAAAAAATAAAGAAAGGAGTTCTTCGTTAATATAAACGCCTCTATAGAAGGAATACCCTGTCACTCATTTTGTTTTTGAGTTACTTTATTTCCTTTGGGGGGGGAGGGGGCTATCGAAATTTCTTTAGCTAATCCTTGTAATATTTTCTATGTTTAGGGATTAATTCTTCTACTGAAAATAAGATATTAATCAGTATAAAAATTTATATCTTCTTAATTATAGTTTAATTGTAATCTAATGAAAGAATTTATAAAATTATTGGAGCCTTTACTAAGATATTTAGATATTCCTGTAGATTTAATTTTAGATGGGGAAGTGTCTTATTTAGTATTGTTATGTTTATATTATTTTATAATGTCTACCTTTGTTTTATTAAATGTTTTAAATATTTGTATATATTTGTTATCTATCTATATTGTAAGTAATGAAAAATTTTTAAATAAAATACCAGGTAATTATGTGTATGTACATCGTATATTGAATTATTATAAAAATATTAGAATTACTTTTATTATAATTGAAAGTCTTATGTTATTATTTTGTTTAATTATTATGATTGGTATAAGTTATGGTATGTTATTTTTCTTTTTAAGTCTTAATAATAACTAAATATAAATTAAAGTAATATAACTGTAAATAAACTATTACACATTATAAACATTATATATTTTCTTAAATAAAAATATTAATACAATGAGAAATCTATTTATAACTTATGTGGTTAATCTTTATATTTGACATGTTTTAGTTTGTTCTTTAAATTCTGTTTTTAATAGTCAATGTTTATTTATATTATTATTTAGTAGTATTATTGTAGGTGTATTGGTTTATATTATTGCTTCTAGTAACACTTTATAGGATGTTATAAAAAAGGGTGGTAAAGTAGTTTTATTAGTTGCTTTTGCTAAAGCTAGGATTGATCTATACGATAGCAGTAAAGGTAATTTTAGAGATAAATATGAAGAATATAACTCGGTTAATAAAAATAAACCTGATAATGGGTCTAATAGTAATAATACAAATAATAATGGTTCTGTAAACCAAAACTAAATATTAATTAATAACTATTATAAAAATCTGTTTCGAGTTTTTTTCTTACATATGTGCCTGTTGGCCTTATTTTAATCGTGCCTCTCTATACGGCAGAAATTTTTTATTAATATCTTTATATATCTATTATTGAGGTGTTGTTATACCTATCCTTTAATAGTATTTAAATAAATAAAAATTATTTACTTAGTTTTTTTCCTCTTATAAATTATTATACTAGGTTTTTTTTTTGTTTATAATTTTAAATTAAAAATAAATTGAGTATATAAAGGGTATAAGTATATTATATTAAATATAATAATAATAATTAAACTAATCTGTATTTTAAAGAATTAAAAAAACTCTCTCAGTAGTGGTACTGACAGATGATAAAAAAGTAATTTTATACTTTTTTAATTTAAATTTTCATTTTATAATGTTAATTATTTTATTATTAGTGGTTTAGTCTCAATCCAAAGACCTTCGTTATTATAAATTTTTTCTCGTTTTGTATAAGAATTATAATTTAATATTACGTCTTTTTTTCTATTAAAACAGATGCTTTTTCATAGTTAGTTTTAGTATTAAATTTAGTTTTTTAATTCATATTTTTATTATACATTGGTTTGAAGTAGTCAACAGATAGGGAGTTATTTGTTTATACCTTAAATTTTAATGCTTGTTTACCCCTTAATTTAAAACAAAAATAAACAAATAATTCTTATTATAACTTTAAAAAAAATCTTCCTTTATATCATATTCTAATTTAAATTGTTCTCTATTATCTAATAACCATTTAAGATTAAAATATTTTTTTATCTAAAACAATGGTATTCTGTCTTCGAATAATAAAAATAAAACCCCATTATTAAAAAAAAATTATCTAATTTAATAGAGAAAGGATGTTCTTCTTGGTAAGTAAGTTTGTAACTATTTAGGGTAAGAAGAATAATATTGTTCGTTATGTTTTAATAGTATTATTTTTTAACTATTATAATATAACTCATCCTTATCTAATTTAAGAAATCTTTAGTAGACGGATTTTTTATTGTTCGAATTAATGTTTAGTCTAATTGGAATTAAACTTATTAGTCTAATCTTATATTTTATAACTTAAAATTATGAATATGAAAGAAATAATTGAATTTTTTAAGGCCTATGGTTTTCATGTAAATGAATTAACTGATCTTTTATTATTATTATTATGTGTAATAGTAATTTTAGCTACTGTAGCTTTGATTTGTGTATTAAATAAATTAATGTATATTGGAATAATTTATATATTTGAAGATAAAAATAGATTAGAAAGAATAACTAAAAATCTTCCAACTGTTTTTATTAAATTAATGAATATATATAAACACACTAGAATATATTACATATTAATAGAAACAATATTTTTATTAATTTGTTTAATCTCTATAATTTGGTTAGGTGGCATAGTAGTTATAGGTTTAATGTTATAAGTAGTTTACAATGTAATCTTTAATAAAATTGATTTTTTTAGTTAATTATTGGTTTACTCTATAAAAGTATAACAAAGTAGTACAAATATTAAATAGTACTACCTGTTATTAGGACTAACACTAGAGATGTTAAGAGATAATCTTTAGTTTTGCTTTTATTAATCTCTTCTAATATTTAAATTAAAAAAATAACAAATGATTAATAACACACACAATAAATTTTTAATGATTGCTACTGTAGCAAGAAGTTTTGATAGATATCATGTTAAAAATAAAATTATTCATTTAATTTTCAGTCTTTTTTATACTGAAATAGATCGTATTGGAACAACTACGTCAGTAGGATCAGATCAAATATTTTTAATTTTAAGAGTATTAAAAAGCGGAATAACAGAAATAATGACTAAAATCCATGATGACAAAACTATTGAAGTTCAATGCTCTATAATTAATTTTATTAATTTAAGTAAAGAGATAGGTTTAGAAAATTTTATTGAAGCTATAATAGGAGATCATTTTGCTTATGAAAAAAATAAAAATGAACTATTTAATAATGTAGTCTTTGTGTTTGAAGATATAAATTGAACAAGTTTAGTATATTTATTTAAAACATTAAGAATTAATATTAGTGGAGGTTCTATTACTAGACGACACTTATTATCTACAAATGAATATAATTTATCTAATTTTTTATTAAGAATGGGATATACCTCTAAAGATATATTTGAAAGTAAAAATCTTTCTAATAAAATATATAGTGAAGAATTTAATTTGGAAAACTTAAAAATTGAGAAAACACTTTTAATAAATTTATTAACCGAAGAATTAAATATCTCTAAAAAATATTTAATAGAATCTAAAAATGACATTGAAAAAGAAATGGACATTTTAAATAGTAATATATCTAGTTTACAAGTTGATCTTAAATTAAATAATAATAATATTAATAACAAACTTTATAAAAATAAAAGTAAACAAATTAAATACAGCCCAACTCTAAATATGGAAACCTTAAAAAGAAATTTAGAAGAATTTAAAGATAAATTATCAGAAATAAATTCAAAAGAAAATAATATTAATAATGATTTAGTTCGTATAGAATCTCTCTCTTTCTCTGAATTAAAAAAATATTATTTTGATTGTTTTCATAATAGAAGAGTTTCTCGAGATAAATTAAACTTAAATAATATTCTTTATCGAGTAAAATAAGTTAATGATAAAATAACTGGTCGTAGATCCTATAGTACTTTGGTAAGGGGAAATAATTTTTATGGTCCAAGATATAATAGTTTAATATTGTCTAATAATTCTTTTAAATATTCTTATAATAATAGTATTATAAATTTTGGATATATAACTAATGACTTTAAATTTAAAATGAATATAAAGAATATGTCTATATTAACTCAAAATTATATAGTTTCTTAAAATATAATTAAAATAAAAATCAAACAGAGGATGGAAACTCTTCAACTGATAATAACCAATCATCAAACAAAAGTAAATAAATATGAGTAATAAATTTAAAATGTTTAAAAAATATATAATTAATTTAAAACTATTAATAAATAGTTTATTACAAAAAGGTAAAAATAAGTTTACTTTAATTAAAACTGCAATTAATATTAAAATTAATAATTTTAATAATATACAACATTCTTTTCTGTTTACAGCTATATTACATAATTTAAATTTAAATATCCCTGATGATAGTGATCATCATAGTAAATTTGCTTTTGGTATTTTGTTACTTTCTTTGATTTGTTTATTAAATTTTATTAATGTTGTTGGTTATTTAACTTCTTTATATTTAATTAGTAAATATGATGTAGAAATTAAATTTCCTAAATTTAAACAGATAATTAAATATTATGAAAGAAGTTCTTTATTTTTTGTTATCTTAGAAGGAATCACCTGTTTTTTGTTTTTTCTGTTATGTATAGTCATTTTTTCTTTAATAGAAATTCATGTTTTTTAAAAATTTAAACTCATGGTATAAATATAGATATATGATATATATAATATATATTGTCACTTTCCAATATTATAATATTCACATAGCATTTTAACTATTATATATATGTAACCCTTAATAACTAGAATTTATTTATCATAAAACCCCTAACATTTTATATAATAAGTTAAATTAATAAATTTAACTCAAGATAAACATAAATTATTATAGATATATTAATAAATAATAAAATAAATACTAGATAAAATTGCTTAAATTTGTAAACATTTTCAAGCTATTTGTTATAGAATAGATTTAATTATTAAAATAATTAATTTCTTTATTTGTTTAAAATTAAGTCAATTTGATTTTTTTCTTTACTATTAAAATATTTAAACAAAATTAGAGAAAAAAAAATTTTTTTTTCATTCGCCTCTTTTTTTTAATCTAAATAAAATAAAAAATGATAAACACAAATAATATAATCTTTAATAAATGGACTGATTTTTATTATGAGTTAGATCCACAAATAATTACAAAAAATAAAATTATTGCAGCATTATCTAAGTTATATTCAGAATTGAATCAATTATCTAATGATTTAACAATTCTAATTCAATTTAAAATAAAAATAGATAATAATAATTTTAGATCAATATCTTATCTTCAATCTATTAATATAGATCAATTTAATGAATTAAAGGATATATTTATAGAATTTTGGAATTTTAAAGATGAAGATTATATTTCTTTAAAAGCTAGTCATATAATCTTTACTTATAAGATTATTAATCCTAATTTTTATAAAATAAAACCTAAAATTAATAGAACAAAATTATTATATGATAATACAATTAATTTTAAAGGTTATAATTTACCTAATACTATGGATTATCATAAATGGGGGAATATAATCTCAGAATCAGACAATTTTGTTTTAATTAAAAAATATTATTCTAAATTATTTTATTATATAAATGTATTTGATAATTATTATAATATACAATTAAAATATAAAGATAAAATATTAGTTGAATTTACTGATAAAATATTAGAAAAAGGTAAATTAGACTCTTTAACTAGACACATTAAAAATCAAGAATATATCTTTATAGATGGAAAATTAAATTTAAAAAAAATAGTGAAACAAACTAAATTTCTTAAAAAAATAATTCCTTCAGGTTTTATAAATAAAAATTTAATTACTATGGATTTAGAAACTAGAACTATTGAAGGAATTATGACTCCTTATTGTATCCGTATTTATGAGGGTATAAATATTAATTCTTTTTATTTATTAGATTATAAGAATTCTGAGGAGATGCTTGTTGAAGCTATTAAGTCAATTATGATTTATAAATATAATAAATATAAAGTTTATATTCATAATTTTTCATTTTTTGATGGTATCTTTTTAATAAAAATATTCTCTCAATTAACTGATACTAACCTAAAAACTATTATTAGAGAGGATAGAATCATTGATTTAAAATTTAAGTTTAATTATTTATCAAATAAAATTTCTTTATATTTTAGAGATTCTTATCTATTATTACCAAGTTCATTAAATAAGTTAGCTATTAATTTTAAAGTAGAAAATAAAAAAATATTTCCATATAAATTTGTTAATAATAAAAATATATTCTTAGATTATATAGGAGAGGTCCCATCAATTAATAATTTTATAAATTTAAGTGATGAAGATTATTTAAATTATTGTAATTCATTTAATAAAAATAAATGGGATTTAAGAAATGAAACTATTGAATATTGTAATCAAGATGTGATAACTTTACATCAAATTATATCTAAATTTCAGAAAAAGATTTTTGAATTATTTAGAGTAGATATTTTGAAATATCCTACATTATCTTCTTTAGCTTTTGCTATTTATAGCTCTAATTTTTTAAAAGACTATAATATACCTTTAATTGATGGAGATTTATTTATCTAACTTAAAAAAGGTTATACAGGAGGATCTATTGATGTATATAAACCTTTTTCTTCAGATAATAAACCTATTTACAGTTATGATGTTAATTCTTTATACCCTTATGTTATGAAAAATTATGATATGCCAGTGGGTCAACCTGTATATTTTGAAGGAAATATATTATCACTAGATAAAAATTCTGGATATAATTTATTTAATAAACCTTATGGATTCTTTGAAGTTGAAGTAATTGCTCCTGAATATATAAAAATACCAATATTACAAATTAGATTTAAAATTAATAATGTTGTTAGAACAATAGCTCCAATTGGTACTTGAATAGGAACTTATTATTCAGAAGAAATTTATAATGCAATGAAATTTGGATATAAATTTAAAATTTTAAGAGGTTATCTTTTTGAGATAGCTAATATATTTAGTAAGTATGTAGATTTATTATATAATTTGAAGGTTAATAGTAATAAAGATTCACCAGATTTGATAATATCTAATTTATTACTTAATACTTTATATGGTAGATTTGGTATGAATCCTGAAATGGAAAATCATATAATAATTTCTAATACTAATTCTTTATTTTATTATAATCACAAAATAATTACAAATGTTATTGATTTACAAATGGGTAAAGAATTAATTTCATTTTTTTATAATAATGAGTTTAATGAAAATTAAAAAAAAATAATTTAAATATATCAGTTGCTATTTCCGCAGCAGTAACTGCTTCAGCAAGAATTCATATGTCTCAATTCAAAAATATGAAAGATATAACTTTATATTATACTGATACTGATAGTATAGATATAGATAAACCATTACCATCTAAATATATTGGTAAAGAATTAGGATTAATAAAATTAGAACATGTATTTAAAGAAACAATATTTTTAGCTCCTAAAGTTTACGGTGGAATTACTGAGGATTATGAATATATAGTCATTTTTTATTTTATAGTTATTCATTTGTTTTTATTATAATTTATACCCTATAATATAATCATTAATGACTACCTAAATTTATAATAATTAAAAATTAATTAAATTTTCATATTTACAATTTATTGTATTAATTATTATTATAATATATTAAATAATTTAATTATTTTATAATTTAATATATATTTTATGTTTTAGTTTTTTTAATAATTTAAAATCAGGTTATAAAGATAGAAATAGGATAGATAGATTGGTTATATAGTTTATATTTATTAAACTAGAAAACAAGTGTTTACATTATTGATGATTTGAGAGGTGATATAATATAATATAATATAATATTTATATATATAAACCTTTTTATAACTATTGTTAGGTAATAATTTGTTTATACAATATATAATTAATAAGGGGGTAATATATTCTTTGTGGTTAATCAGACTCGAACTGATAATTTAGAATTGGCAAACCCTAATATTATACCTTTTTTAATTATAACCAATTTAGGGTATATTTAAAATATTTTAGTCATTTAATAATTTTATTTTTTAATTTTTCAAATAAGTTAAGTTTAATTAATTTTTATTTATATATATAGGTTGATATATATTATCAATTAAAATTTTCTCATTTGTTCTCATTAATTTTATAGTTATATTAGATTTAATGTTTATAGATAAATCTTTAAATGATTTATAGAATCTTAAAGGAATATTTTTTATAATAGTTTTATTATTATGAATATCTTTAATCTCATTAAAACTTAAACTATTTTTAGGTATGCCTGCAAAAGTTGATTTTTCTATTCTATTACCACTACTCTCTTGATAATAATATCCATATTCTTTAATGCCTAAGAAATAAGCTTCTTTAATTATTTTATCGTTTAATTCATCTTTCATTAAACCTAAAATTGAACCACTAATTAAAGAATTATCTAATTTTTCACTTGTTAAAATAGAATCTGTCTCTGTGTATAATGTCTTAGAATTCATTTTAAAAGGTATCATATGTGTTCTTGCATAACTAGTAACAGCTGATGCTATAGCTACATTATTTAATACTTATTGAGTGTCACTATTAAATTCACTGTTAAAATAAATATTCAATTCTTTTAAAATGTCACTATCTAAATTTTTATGTATTAAAAGTGTATATTTATTATCATCTATTTTTATTTTATTTTTGATAACTTTAGATAATAGATATTTATTTAATTCTTCACTATAAACATTTATTGTTTAAAGTCACTCTTCCTTTCTACCAAATATTATAACCCATTTAAATTTTAGCAATAAATTTATTGGTAGCAAATTTTTTAATATTATAGACTCAAATTACAAATAAAAAGGAATAATATTCATTGGTAAGATAAGACAATTGCTAATTGTTCGGGTTAAAGCCCTTAGGTGTTCGAATCACCTTTATTCCAAAAATTAAATAATAATTAAATTAAGTAAAAAAATTTTATTTTAAGTAATAAATTTTATTTCAAACTCTAATGATAACAATTATTAATAATTAAAACTAATAAATATCTTCATAAGACTAGTCCTAATTGATATAAACTAATTTCATTTATTAATATTAAAAAATGAAAGATACTAAAATTTCTTATAATTGTCTAAATAATACTAAAATGTTGTTTTATAGAATTATATATAATTTAACAATCCTTATAGAAGATCAAAATATCAAATGGTATAAATCAGATACTAATTTACAAGCTATAAATCCTGAGAATAAAAAAATAAAAGACAGAGATATTAATTTTGATAATTTTTAATTATAAAGTTTTAGATATAATGATGGTTTAGCTAAAGTTTATGTTTTAATATTTTATACTAATATAGATAATAATCCTATATTATATTATTTAATTTATTATCCTAATTTAAATTCTAAATATTTAAAATTAAAATGTATTGATGATAAGTTAATTAATAAAATATAATAATTTTAATTTTTATGTACATAAATTAGGTCATTATGAGATAGTATTTTTTATATTATATTTTATAAAAAAAAAAATAATTTAGATAAAGTATATGATTATTATATTTTATATACTATTATGAGAGATATTATTATTATTATTATTATTAAATTAGATATTAAAATTATAGTTGGTTCTTTAAGAAATAAAGAGATTAAAATTTATTTTTTAGATTCAATTTACTTATTAAATTATAGTTTAGAGGATTTAAATAAAGAATTTAATTTTTAGTTAAAAAAAAGGTAAATTTCCATATTCTTGTTTGAATAGAAATACATTAAATAATAAATAGGGTACATATACAAAATATTAATTATTATGATAACTGAATTAAAACAAAATATAATAGGATAACTAAAAATAATTGGAATTTAAAATCAGAATGTTTAAATTAGTTTAAATAAGGATATTAGGGGTTTATTTAAAGTTATATCTTAATTTAGTAAATTAATTTATATTCATTTTTTATATAAATGACTGAAGCTTTAACAATTACTAGCATAGTCTTGACAAATATCCGATAAATATATACATTATGTTCAATATTTATATATAGATATTAATTCTTTAAATTCTTATGTTACACTTATTCCTATGCCGATTACTGAATGTTAGTTTATATTTTATATTTTTAAGAAAAAGGTTTAGATGTGAATAAGAGAAAATTAAAAAACAAACCTTTTGTTATAATAAATAATTTGTACTGAAACCAAAACTTTAGTATTTTATATCAGGGATAAAAAGTATTAAATTATTTGTTTTAATTTTTAAGTGTCCAGATTATATTATTATTGAATTTTAATTTGTTTCATTTTTAGACAAATCTTAGCTTATATTACAGATTAAATAAAATACATACTAGTAAATATTTTTATTATTATTATTATTATTATTTTATGTAAATTACTTTTAAGAATATTATTATTAATTATATTACAGATAAAGAATATATAGTTTAAAAAAACTAATATAATTATTAGTTTAAATTAATATTACAAATATATTAAGTTAAACATTTAATAGGGGAAAATAACTAATTAAATAATTTTTATTTTTTTAATTTTATAAATTGATAATAATACACGTAATTCATATCTAAGTTTTAAGTTTAATACTAATTTATTATAGCTTAAATATATAAATTTCTATAATAAATATTATATAAATATTTTATAATATTACACTAATTAAAATTATTATTAGTAAATATATTAAAATGTCTGTATAAAAAATATTTTTAAACTCTTTAATATTTTCTTTACTTTGACACATAATTTCAAATTCTTTTAACCAATTTATAAGAAATTCAGGTAAAAATTCTGATATCTTAATCTTTTTTTTAGCAACAATATATAACATAAATATATTTAAAAATTGATAACAAATAAATAATGAACATGTAACATAAGTATATATTTTTAAATACTCTTTATTATTAATAATATCTAAAATACTACTAAAACCTAATAATTTTATAACTAATATAATTAATATTAATAATTTAAAAAAGAGTTTTATCCAGTTAGGTATTTTTTTATTTATATTACTTAATAATAAAAATAAACTACTATTAGTTAGATTCAAGTTATTATTATTATCTGTATTTGATAATGTAGAACTATCTAAAGGTATATTTATAGAACCTATTTCTTTAATAGAAATGGCCGATTGTTTTAAACCAAATAAAACCAAAGGAGCACCTATTACAACAAAAGCAGCTAATTGACGATTTCTCAATGTTACCTGTAATTGTCTTGTAGTATTATCTAAATTAGGTGCATAAGGTCTATTATGTACATATTTCATATAACTTCTTAAAATTAAATTATAACCAATAAAATTCATAGCTAATGGTAAAGGATTAACAGTAAAGGGTAATTTATCTAAGATTACCTCCCATTGACTATCTCTAATTTTGACACATAATTCATTTAAGCTTATATCTCCATATTTACCTAAAGGACGAGAAGAATTAAATATATTAGTATTATTAGTATTTAGTGAAGAATAATTGACATCACTACTTAAACTATCAGAAAATAATTTAAAATTATCTTTATTATTTTCATATAATTTAGATACATGTGAGAATAATTCCATTACAGTGACATCTTTATTTTTTGTAAAAATTTCAATTGTTTCACTTATTTTAACATCAGATATTTGGGTTTTATCTACCTCAAATCTTTTTTCCAAGAAATGAGAAATTAATTTAACGCCATTAAATAATGTTATGGATTTATTGTAATCAATATTTTTTCCTTCTTCATCTAATAACCAAGGAAAACTTTCTCCATAACTACTAAGACTTAAATCTAATTTATCCTTATCATCTATTGTAACAATATCTTTTTTATATGTAACTAACTGTAATTGAGATAAACGTTCATTTTCTAATACCCTTATATCATTACTTCTACTATTTAAAAGATTATTTAAATTAATATTATTATTAGAATTTAGTACACAACTAGTATGAATTAAATTTATTCTCGAGAAAATATTTTTATTACATATAAAATGTAATTGATTAAATTCTGAGATAAATTGATATTGGGTGGTATTGAAATCAAATTGAGACCAGATATATAAAGAAAGAAAGAAATTTATTAGAATAATAGTTAATGCTATTTTCTTCATTTGTGTTTGAGTAGTTAATCCATGTGAAGGTATTGGAAGTAATAATAAAGAACCTATTATTGGAATTAATAAAAGTAAAGTGATCATTATGTTTTAATTTAATTAATTTTTATTTAAAAAATTATAAAAATTATTTATTATTCATTTAATTTATTATTTTATATTTATGTTATAAATTAAACTTTTTTTTAAAATTTATAAATTTAATTATACCTAGATGATATTTAGTTAAGTGGAGAGTTATTAATTATTTATTTATAAATAAATTAAAGTTGTATTTAATTAGTCGAGAGATATAATTATACTCTCTTTTATTAAATAAAATTTGACTTTCTTTTAATAAAAATAAATATATATATTTTTATAAAATTATAATATGAAAACAAACTGATAGTCACTCTTTAAAGAACTAAGATTGAACCCTCAGAATATTAAATATAAATATTATGAAATATAAAAATAATTAGTCTCTGTTTTCATTAAATAATTATTTATTAATAATATAATAATTAATATTTTGTATATTCATATAAATATTATAATTTAAATGCTTTATATTTGTCTAATTATTTAGAAAAATAAATAAAAATTATTACTATGGATATTGAAACATTAGAGAATTCTAATGATAATAATGAAAATCGCAATTTAATACCTTATCTTATTTAGTGGTTTGAGGGTTATCATTTCAATAGTTATTATTTAACTTATTTTAACTCTTTTTATGAAATGTTAGAAACCTCTATTAGAGATTTATGTAAACATAAAGATAATAGTTATAATATTTATTTTCATAATTTTGCTAATTTTGAGAGTATATTTTTAATTAAAATATTAAATAGAATAGAACAAATTAAACCTATTATCCATAAAGGTAAAATTATATCTATTACATTAATATTTACTATCAATAATAAACAATATAAACTTCACTTTAAAGATAGTTATCAAATTTTATTATCCAGTTTACATAAATTAAGTCAATCATTTCTTTTAGATGAAGGAGATCGAAAATCATTTTTTCCTCATAAATTTGTAAATGTAAATAATTTAGAATATAAAGGAAGCGTACCAGATTTGAATTATTTTAGTAATATTTCAGAAGAACAATATAATAATTATTCTATAAAATTTAATTTAGATTGTAGTTTAAAAAATGAAGCTATAAAATATTGTGAATTAGATTGTAAAAGTTTATATTTAATTTTAGATAAATTTAATAATTTAATTTGAAATAAATTTAACGTTGATTTTAATAAATTTCCTACATTACCTGTATTAAGTTTTAATATTTATTTATCTAGTTATTATAAAAATAATTATAAAATACCTATGCTTTCTTCTAATAGTAAAATATTTAACGATATTAAACAAAGTTATACAGGAGGTAGTGTAGATATGTTTATACCTACTAATCAAAGTAATGAATTTGTATATGGTTATGATGTAAATTCTTTATATCCTTATGAAATGATGACTAAATCTTTTCCAACTGGTAATCCAATTTATTTTGAAGGTGATATAAGGAAATATGATTCTAAAGCATTTGGTTTCTTCTTTTGTAGAGTAATAACATCTAATCATCTTTATCATCCTATTATTCAAAATCATGTAAAAACTAAAAAAGGTATTAGAACTATTAGTGGATTAAATTCAATAAAAGGTTTCAGAATTATGTTATTTATTGAAGAATTGTATAATGCTGAAAAAATTAGGATATCAATTTCAAATCGAATGAGGATATATATTTAAAGAAAAAACTCATATATTTTCTGATTTTATTCATGATTTATTTAAATTAAGATTAGAATATAATAAATCTCATTCTATGAATTATCTCGCTAAAATATTAACGAATAGTTTATATGGTAGATTTGGAATGGAAGATAGTTTTATAAAATGTGCGATCACGAATGAAAAAGAAATTATTGAATTTTCAACTAACACAAATCAAGAAATTATTAATATTGAACAATTAGATAAAAATTACTTAATCCAAATAAAATCTAAAATATTATCTTTCAGTGATTGTAATTATGATGAAACTCATAATATTAATATTGTTATTGCTAGTGCTATTACAGCTTATGCAAGAATAAATAGGAGTCAATATAAAAATAATTCAAATTTAAAACTTTATTATACAGATAATGATTCTATTTATACTAATTTAAATACTTATCAAATGAATAATTTATTTCCTAAAATAATAAATTTTTCTGAATTAGGTAAATTAAAATTAGAAACAATCTCTAATAAAGCTATTTTTATTTCTCCTAAAGTATATTATCTTAAAACTCTAGATAATCATGAAATAATGAAAATAAAAGGAGTCACTAAAATGAATAATCTTAGTGAAACAGATTTTGATAATCTATTATTTAAAGATATTAAAATAGAAAAAAAATCAATCTAAATGGTTCAAATTTATAAATAAAGGAAGTATTGAAATAAAAAATCAAATATATACTTTACAACAAACTGAAAATAAAATAAAGTTAATCTATAATCAAAATAATAAATTAATAGGAATAAAAACTTATCAAATAGTGACTAATACTTTTAATGAATTAGTTATTAAAAATGAATAATTAAATTTACTCCTTTAAAAATGAATAAATATATTGTTATAAATATATTCTTATAATTAATATACTAATTATAGTTAAAATGGTATAACATATGGTTTGCCAATCAAATATTATCAGTTCAAATATGATTAATCAGATTAAATTTAAAATTTTTCATTTTATTGTATCAAATTTAATGTAATTAAAATCGATATTTTGTAATTTAAATATTATAACTCTAATCTTAAATGTGAGATGATACACTTAAAACATAATTTCATATTATATTATGAATAAACATAAAAATCTTAAAAATTGACTAACTTTTACTTTTAATATTTCTTCTAATGATATGATAATAAGTAACTCTTTAATCTTTAAATCTATTCAACAATTTTGGAATGAACACGTATTAAACATTCAAGAGGATCAACATATTATAGCTTTATTTAGAATAGTATCTGAAGAGGGTACAGTTTCTACTATCGGTTATCTTAAAAAATGTAACAAACATGAAAAAGAATTTTATCAACATTTAATTCATGATTTATATTCTTTGAAAAATAATCATTATAAATCTATATCTATTATTAAAATAAGCATCAATTTTGGAGTTAGAGAAGGAACATTTGAAAATAAACCTAAAGTTTCTATCGATAAACATCAATTTCAAAATTATAAACATTATAAATTACCTGTTACTTTAAATCCTTTAGAATATGGAACATTAATTAAATTTTATAAAGAATCTAATGAATATTTAGTTCAAATTACTCCTTTAACACAATCTAATATTAAAGTGAAAGAAAGTGAAAATTTAGTAGAAATTATTAAATCTGGACATATTATCTTAATTTATCAAGATCGAAAAATAAATAATACAAGTTTTGAAAGAATCATAGGTAATAATAAATACATTTATGTTATAAAGACAGATAATAAATATAAATTAGATTTATTTACTTTCTTTAAACCTATAAATTATATTAAATCTAAAAAACACGATAAACAACAAAATAAATAAAAATTATTACTATGGATATATAAACTAGAATAATTGATAATAAAATAATTCCTATTTTGTATATGTTATTATGATGATAATAAATCAATATTCATATTATTTAAACAATTATAATTATATTAAAATTAATAATTAATAATGTAACTAATTTTTATATTAATAATTAAAAATTAATATAAAAATTACAAATCTTCATAATTTACCGAGTTTAATATTTTTACTAAAATCATTAAGATACCTTGAATTGCTATACTATTATAAATTATATATTTTAAGATATTAAAATAATAAATTTAATTTAAAATAAAAATATTGAAATTTTCTTCTTATTTCTATCCATTTAGCTATTTTAGGTTATAGTTATAAGGTTGAGGTATAATAAGGGATATAAATAGTTCAATTTTATCATAGTAGGGATTAATGTATACAATATACTCCAATTATTTTTCATGATATTAGATAATTTATAATAAATATATATGAATATGTTAGTATAGGGTTTAAATGTTATATTTAAAAAATTTTTATTTATTTATTAGATTTAAATAAGTTTTACTCCTTTTCTTCCTCATTTAATACATGATTAAAATAAAATGATGAAATTTATAAATATCATCCATAATAAACTTAATATAATAACTAATAAATTTAATTTAAAATAATATGATTGAAATTTTCTTCTTAATTCAATAAATTTAGCTATTTTAGGATATTTTTCTTCCAATTTAAAATATTTTTTTAAATAATCTGATAGATAGAGGAATATTAATGTTAACAAACTTAAGATTATTAATAAAGAACCTGATAAATGAAAGATAGCTAATTTCATGAAAAATGTTAAAGAATCTATAAAATGATACATTTCTGTGAATAAATCAATAAATTTATCTTTATCAATATCTTTAATAATATCCTATCCGACTTTAACTAAAGATTGAAAATTATATTCATAAATTAAAATTTCAACTTCTTCTTTAGTTTGTTCTGTTTTAGGTTTATTTCTAATTAACTCTAATCTTTCTTGATATTGTTTTATATTTATATGTTCAAGAAGATCTCCATGTTGTTCTTGTTTTATTAATAATTTATCTCCTTTGTCTTCAGTAGATTTTAATGCTGTATTAACAATTTGATCATATCTTTCTCTTTCTTGTTGAAACTTTCTATCTTACAAGATTGTATAACTTGACTTAGTAAACTAGCTACTGTTAATATATTTAACAATTGTTTCCACGTTTGTTTTTTCATAATGATTACTTTAAAATCTGGACGATCATTATATTATCACTAATTATTAAAAGAATAGCTCATTTTGATCATTCATATTTTACAAATGATAATGAGGGTTCATAGGTTATATTCTTATTATATTATAATTACTTAGAGTGTAATTTCATATTATGAAATAAATTTTCTAATGAATTATTATTAAGGTTTAATTTTATAAAATGATAATATAAAATATTAAAATACTCTTTTATATTCTTCTTCTATATTAATATTTTCTGGTCTAATAGTTTTATCATTATCATTAGATGTAGATCTTCTTATTCTATTTGAATTAGATCTTACTATTCTAAAAATTCTATCATATTTTTTAAGTACTCTGTCTTGATTTTTTTCACAGTTAATCCTTTCTTCATCAAATAATGTTAATTGTTTATTTAAACTATCCGTAGATTATCCTTCTGGAGAAAACATATAATCATAATATCTTTCCATATCATTATAAATGACATTACCATATACATTTTGTAATAAATTTGAATAAGAATTATACCATTAATAATATAAATCAATAATTCCTATTATAATGATACCAAATATTAATAAACCCATATAAATATAATTCCTATTTTGTGTGTTATTTTCTATTCATATATTGTGATCATTAAATTCAGATTGTTTACCTAATGAAGATTAAGTGTCCTGATTATAATAATAATAATAATATTATCATTGTTAAAATTTTCACATTAAAATATAAAAATGTGTAATATATATTTGTTATCTGTCATTAAATTAAATTTACCTCAATATAACAAAAAAATTTTTTTTTTTTTAAAAAAAACACAAAAAGTAAAATATTTTAAATTTCTATTAAAGATTTATGTTACAATTTCCTTATATACAATATTAAATTTACTCGATATAACTCTAGTAACAATATGTATTTTATATAGAGAGTTTGGTTGTTTTTATGTATTGAGGTATAAAATAATAGGGTGTAACAATTTTTAACTGACAACATAATAATCAAAATAAAAATTCAAATTAAACAAATGAAGTACATTATAATATAATAAGAATATAATTTTTTATAAAATTCGTATAACTCTTTTTTTAGTTATACGTAATTTTTCATTATAAAATTTATGAACAAATTGTGGATAATCTTTAGAGATAGTGACTTTATCTGTTATTTTTAAATTCATCAGTATATATAAAGATAATCCTAAATATATTATAGCTAATAATGTATAAAATATATAAAAATATAACATCTCAGTTTTATATTTTAATAGATAAAAATTGACTACTTTTAAATAATAAAATACACCAAATATATTTAACAATATTATAAACATAAATATTAATAACCCTCTAATTCATTTTTTCAATTTATTATAATAAGAAGAAAACATACCAAAGATAAAGCTTTTCTCTGTTGTTTTTTCACCTAAAGAGGTATTGACATCCTGTTAAGAATTAATAATTATTTTAAATAAACTAGGTTTTATTGAATTTAAATTCATTACCATTAAAGGTGCCGTAACTCCTAAAAAAAAATATGTGTGTTAAATATTTATTTCTTAAACATCTGGATCTTTATAAGCTAGTATAAGGTTTAGGGGGAGTTATAGTATTACTGAGTTTCCAATAAATTATAATAATTAAACCCTAACTAACAGCCATACTTAGTAATTGAGGATCTATATTTATGTGATGTAAGGGTCATTTAGAAAAATAAAAATTTTTCAATCCATAATATATTTCACGTAAAGTAATATCACCTATCTCTTTTGAATTTTTAATCTCGTTAGCTACTTCTGTTACCAATTCAGGTTGAGTTTTATTTGAACTAGATTGTAGTACTCTTACATTGTTTAAAATTTTTGTTAAAGGTATTTGTTTTAAACAATCAACCATCACACCCTCTTTTTCACATTGTTCTAGACCACCATTAAATAATTTGGTAGCTTTAAATATTGCAGTTTTATATTCAGAAGAGTTATTTTATTATTAACTATTAGGAGATAAATTATTAATAGTTTATTCATTAATAAAACTTACAGTGTTATAAAATGTTTTATCTATATTTGAATTACTAAATGCTTTTTTTATTGTGTAAAAAGTATCTAAAACATCCTGTTCGGTTAGGTTGAATTTACCTATATTTTCAGCTCTTTAGCTCATTCTATTTAGAGAGTATTCTTATTATTTAGCTTAATTATTTATAGTCTTATTATAAGTTTGAAATATTTTTTAAATTCTTTAATTCTTCTACACCTTTTAACATTTCTGAGATTTGTTCATCTGATAATCTTAGATCCTCAATATTATTATTTTAATTTTATTAGGATGATTACTTTGAGTTAAATCATTATTATTAGGTAAATTTAATATTCTGGACGTAGCTATACCTCTATACATATTTATATTTTTAATATAATTATTACAATTACGATCAAATTTTATCATCAATGATATTTTGTTTACTTTATAAGTCTTGACGGTCATTATATTATCACTAATTATTCACATAATCCCTTATAATTTATTGTGATCAATCAGATTTGAAACTGAGTATGTAAGAGTATTGATGAATAGTTTAGGGATTTTTTTTGATAATTCGCATATTATTAATTAAAAGATTTTATTATATTTATTGTTTGGATATTAGAGTGTTTTTATTAATTAAATTATTTAAAAAAAATAAAAATGTATAAGACAACTATATTTAATAATTGTAAGGAGGATTTAATATTATTGAGAGTATTTAAATAGTCCTCTTTATAATAAGATATTTAAATAATAACAAATACTATTTATAAGGGGTTAACATTATTATACATATAATGTATTATTAATTAAATATTTGATATACTACAGATATATATATTATAGGGTTAATATAAAATGTAATTAATGTTTATATAACAATAAAAATATTTTTATTGTTTAAAGCTTATAGATTACTACTTAAATAATAGAGATTTAATATTTAAATACTAGGGATGAATATTTTAAATATATTTATTGATTAAATATTAGTTGATTATTTAATCTTAAAGAGGTATTTAAACAAAAAATTTTTTTTTAATAATAGTTTATATATTAAAAAGAATAAAGGGGTTAAATTTTAAGTTATAAAACTAATAGTAATTAAAAAAATTAAAAAAATTAAACCCATAGTATATAATATTAAAAAATGAGAATATAAATTTTTATAAGCGTCATACAACTCATTTTTTCTAGCTATATGTAATTTTTCATGATAAAAATTATGAATAAATTGTGGATAATGTTTAGGTATTTTTAGATCATCTTTAATTTTAAAATTCATAATTAGATATAAGGATAATCCTAAATATATTATCATTAATATTGACAGAAAGAGAGATAAACATAAGAACTCAATTTGATATTTGATTAAATAACCAAGAATTATTTTAAAATAATAAAATACACCCAATTTTTTTAATATTATGATACATAGGATATTGAATAATCATCTAATTCATTTATTTAATTTATTATAATAAGAGGTAAACATACCAAAAATAAAACTATGTTTTAATATGTTTTTGCTTTCAGAGGTATTAACCTCCTGTGAGGGGTTAACTACTATTTTAAATAAATTGGGTTTATATAGGTGTATTCCTACCACCATAGCAGGAGCTATCATTCCTAAAAAAAAAGCATGAACTAAATTTCTATTTCTTATATATCTAGAAAGTTCTATTTTAGATAAATCTTTGGGTTGAGACAAAGATTGATTGATTTTCCAATAAGTTCTTGCAATTAAACCATAACTAAATACCATACTAAATAGTTGAGGATCTACATTTATGTGATGTAAGGGTCATTTAGAAAAATCTAAATTATTAATTGCTTTACCTCTTTCACGTAAAGTAATATCACCTATATTTTTTGAAGTTGTTAAACTTATATCATTAACAACATCATTTAACAATTCTGTATTATTGTTATTAGGATTAGATTGTGATGCTATTATTTTTGTAAAAATTTGTTTGATAGATATTTGTTTTAAGCAATCCATCAACATACCATTCTGTTCACATTTACTTAATGCTTCAAGAAATAAGGGTACAGCTTCAGTTAATGTAGAAGGATTTTCAGTTAATGTAGAAGGATCTTTACTCATGACACCAGATTGTAAATATTTTTTATTATATAATTCTACAAAATCAACAAAAGATTTATTTTTACTCTCTTGAAAGGGTGTATTATTAAACAAGTTTGTTACCTCACTAAAGTTATCTGAAATATCTGAAGATTCTATTTTACAAATTATAGCTTCGGCTCGTTCTCGCATCCGATCTATAGCTTCACTAGATAAATTTTCTGAACTCTTAATAGTTGTTTCAGAGTGTTTATTTTGTGCAGAGAACATTTTTAATTCTTCAATTCCTGAATGAAAGTGTTGAATTTGTTCTTCTGATAATTGGAGATTATCCATATTAGTGTTATTATTTGCATTACAATTAGTTTTTTTAATAAATGATTTATTATTAGGTAAATTTAATATTCTGGACGTAGATATACCTCTATACATATTTATATTTTTAATATAATTATTACAATTACGATCAAATTTTAAAATTTGTTTCATTATTATTTTTTTGATTAAGGTTAAATTTAAGATTAGAATGTTTACTGTTAAGAATAACTAACTATAAAACTATTAAAATATTAGTTATTAACATAAAATTTTTTTTTTTTTATAAAAAGAAAAGAAAATAATAGTTTAATAATAAGGTAAGCACTGACTATACTCATTAGTATAGTTACAAATAATAAATTTGTACTGCTAAATGAATAGGTATATCATATTTAAATGTTAAGTTCCCTACTTTAAAAAAAAAAGTCCAATCACTAAAATATTACTATTTTAGTTACTTTTATAACATTTATAATAATCTATTTTAAAATAAAATTTGTCTAGTAAAAAGTGCAACTTTGGATGATAATATATTTAAAATATAAATGATTTTTTTTATTTATTAATGTTAATAAAAATTAACATGTATTATTATTTTTTAGCTATAATTATTATATTTTTAAAACTTTTGAAATAATCTACTATAGATACCTAGAATAGGTTATACTATTGAGGATTAGTATGGGAATTTTATATTAATATTTACCTTAATATTAATTAATTTAATTATTTTTAATAAATTTATTGTTTTTATATTAGGTAGTTCATTTTACATGAAATCTACTAATATATTTTATATATTGAAAAATATTCCCTCAAATAGATTTTCATCATTGATTTACGATGAATTCAATCATTCAATATATTGTTTTGAGATTAGGAAAGGATGAACCATCTTTACCATTAACTAGTCATCATTTAAAGTGGTTAGATTTAAAAAAAAGAGGATGCAGGTATTAGGGTTTAAGGTTTAATTTAAATATGAGGGATTGTTCATTATTTAAGGGAGATGACTTAGTGTTATACCCTTTTAAATGAGCATCAATTAGAGTATAATGTCCTATAATGACAGACCTCTTTCCATGAATCCTCCTTATATAGTCAATATTAAATTAATACTTAGTTCAGTTATGTCTCTTATGTTATCCATTGTTTAAGGGGTAAGTTTTTAATAAAAGTATCCACTCTCCATGGTGATAGGGTGTTGTGTTCCTCATAGTTGAGTAATTAATTAATAGGTAGGAGATTTAACACAGAACTAACATATTTAAATAAATACTACTGAAACACATTACTACAATTATAAAGGTATTTAATAAATAATAATAGTTATAATATTTTCTTCTCAACTCTATTAATTTTCCTATTCTAGGAAATTCGTTTTCTATATTAAAATATTTGATTAATAATTCTGATAAGAATACTAATAATAATGAAAATACATTTGCTAAAATAAATCCAAAAGCTTAAATATTCATAATAGCTAACACCTGTTCTAAAGGTAATGAGTCTAAAAATGTGTTTATTTTTTAAAATTCATAATAAAGTAGAAGGTTTATATAATAATTAAATAATAATATTCAGATTTTAATTTATATATAAAAATAAATTATCTTTTTTATAAATACTAATTTAAACTCCTGTTTATTATTTTTAAATTGTATAATTAATTTTAAAATTATTAACAAAGAAAACTAATTTTATGATAAATATTAAAAAAGTAACAAATTTTAAAGAAAGAAAGAAATTTATTACTGGGGGGCAAGAAACTAGAGTAATTAATAATTATATACCTCCTTATTTGTAGATTAGTTTTAGAATAATTAAATATAAGTTATTAATTTAGTTTATTGAGTATAAAAATATTAAACATATAAGAAATAAGGTCATTTTATCTGTTTTAATGTCATAAAAAGTAGGAGGAATATATAATACATTTATAATAATTTATCTAATTTTAAGTATATATTTTAATTAAATAAATTAAAATCATTATAAAATATGAATTTATTTCCTATTATTAACTAATTACAAATGATTAATATTATAAATTATAAATATAAGTTAAAAATAAAATTTAGATACTTCTTATAATTAATCTTATCTTTAAGATAAATTAAAGTGTCCTCTTGATATTATAAGTATAAATTAATTTAATGGTTTAGTTTAATAAAATTTCATTAAATTATAGAAAATATAAAATAAAAATTTCCTTTCTTTATACTAAATATACAATTATATCCAATATTATCACGATTAATTTTGCAATATATAGAATTAATCTTCTTAAGATAGATATAAAATATAATATTAATTAAATAGGATTAATTATATTTAATATATTAATTAAAAAAATAAAACAAATAAAATATAGAAACTAATTATATTATAAAAGTAGTGAATTTACAAATAATTCAATAATAAACAGTCTATAATTTAACGGTAGAATAATTTCTTGATGAGGAATCTGTAGAAGTTCAAATCTTCTTGGACTTAATATAAACTATATTAGATTATATTATATTATATTATATTATATTATATAAAAATTTAATTAATATTAAAAAAAAGTAAATATATATTGTCATAATGTTAAATTTTTTATTTAGTGACATATTTTAAATAATTAAATGTGTGTATATTTATACTTTAATTTTTTTAATTTTATATCTACAAATGAAATGATAAATAAGTTAAAAAAATAAAATTTAAAATTCAAATTTAATTAATACAAACTCTTGTATAATTAGGTAATAATATAATTATATTAAAAATTGTAATAAATAAAAATAAAAAATAAAAAATTTATTTATAAATTAACTAACATTTATTTAAAATAATAAACAATAATAATAATAACCTTTAAAATTAAGATACCTAATTTTCATTCCTTCTTTTTATCTTCTTTATATTAAACAAAGGAACTTAAAAAAAAATAATAAAATTTAAAACTTGAATATCTTTTTTTTTAACTGTAATAAACTAAATGTAAACATTTAAAACAAGCAATACAGTTATTTCATAAAAATTTATATATAAAATTAAAAAATATAAAATATATATAAAAAATCTAATGAAATTTAAAAATAAAAACAAATAAACAATAAACAAATAAAAATGATAACAAATAATTTAATGATAACAATAATAAGTTTACTTCTAAATTTAATAGATGTCTTATGTGTAATATTACCTATTTTATTAGCAGTAGCTTTTATGACAATTATAGAAAGAAAACAATTAGCTGCTCATCAAAGAAGAGTAGGACCAAATACAGTAGGTTATTATGGAATACTTCAACCCTTTGCAGATGCTTTAAAATTAATACTTAAGGAAACAGTTATACCTTCTCAATCAAATAAAGTTTTATTTTATTTAGCTCCTGTCTCTACTTTAGTTTTTAGTTTATTAGGTTGGGGTATAATTCCTTTTGGTCAAGGATTAGCTCTTTCAGATTTTTCATTAGGAGTATTATATACTTTTGCATTATCCTCTTTAGGGGTATATGGAGTATTATTAGCAGGATGGTCCGCTAATTCTAAATATGCCTTTTTAGGTTCATTAAGATCAACTGCAGCTATGATATCTTATGAATTAATTTTAAGTTCAGCAATACTTATTATTATATTATTAACAGGATCTTTAAATTTCACAACAATAATAGAAAGTCAACAAGCAGTTTGGTTTATTATTCCTTTATTACCTGTTTTCATATTTTATTTTATTGCTGTTCTGGCTGAAACTTCTAGAACTCCTTTTGATTTACAAGAAGCTGAATCTGAATTAGTGGCTGGATTTTTCACTGAACATTCATCTGTACCTTTTGTATTTTTCTTTTTAGGAGAATATTCTTCTATAGTATTATTCAGTTGTATCACTTCTATCTTTTTCTTAGGTGGATATAATTTACCTGAATTATTTGTAAATGAATCTGTACTAAACTTACAATCTATTATATTAGGATTAAAAACTTGTATATTCTGTTTCTTCTTTGTATGGTTTAGAGCAACTTTACCTAGATTAAGATATGATCAATTAATTGATTTATGTTGGTTAAATCTATTACCTGTTGCAGTGGCATTTATTATATTAACCCCTAGTATATTAGTAGCTTTCGATATTTCACCTTTTTAATTTTTATATTTAATAGTTATTTATACAGTTAATTTTTAATTGTTAAGGAATATTTTTTAATTTGATTTTTTAATTATTTAACCCCAAATTTGTAATTATTTAATAAATTAATTTTTTAACTTTAATAAAAAAAATAATTTTAAATTAAAACTAAATTATTATTATTATTTATATTCTAATTAAAATAAATAAATAAATATAAACTTAAAACTAAAAAGAATTATAATTGTAAGATGTTTCTTTATTACAATAATTGTAAATATTATTATATTTTATTAATCTAAATTTATATTTTTATATTTATTAAAATTTTATTAATTATTATATGTTTTGTTAGTTTAGTTTAATTTTTCATTTTTAAAGAATAATTAAAAAAAAGACTTAATTTTTGTTATTAAAGATTTAAATTTTAAACTTAATATATACCTATAATATAAATTTGTTATAAAAAATAATTTATAGATGTTAATATTTTATAAGGGTTATAATAATTAGTAGGAATATTTTTATATAATAATGATTAATAGATTTGAAAAATAATATGCATTAAATTATTATTAATTTAATCTAATTATAATTAATAATTATATATTAATCTGTACCTATTATTGAAACTATATCTTATAAAATATATTATTATTTTATATATAACTCTTAATTATATTATAATATTTTCATTATAATTTTGTTTATATTTATATACATATTTTATTATATCTTCTATTATAAGCATATATTTTTAATTAAAATTGCTTTTTATATGCTTATATAAAACTTTTTAATAAATTTAAAAAATAATTTATACTATAAAAAAAGTTAAGTTACAAAATATAATTATATTATAAAAGTAGTGAATTTACAAATAATTCAATAATAAACAGTCTATAATTTAACGGTAGAATAATTTCTTGATGAGGAATCTGTAGAAGTTCAAATCTTCTTGGACTTAATATAAACTATATTAGATTATATTATATTATATTATATTAGATTATATTATATAATATAAAAATATAATTAATATTAAAAAAAATAATAATATATTGTCATAATGTTAAATTTAGTTAATTATAGGAATAACTTAAATACTTACAATCTTAAACTTTATATATTTTATATTTTAAATATCAAACTCTTAAGTTTATCTAAAAAAATAATTTATATTAAAATTTTAAGAATAATTATATTGTTTATAATTAAAAAATTAAAAATAAATAATAAATAAACAAATCCTTAATTATAAATAAAATACTATTATGCTTAAGACCAATAGTTTAAGCTCTTCCAAAAAATAATTAAAAACTAAAAAAATAATAATTAGTTTAAATTTCATCCAATTATTTTTATAAAAACTCTTTTTAGCCTTAATTAAAATAATTTAAAAGTAAATATAAATATTAACTAAAATATATAAATATTTCTTAATTTAAAAAATAATTAAATACTCATAATAATTTTATAATTAAATTAAAAATAAAGAATTTAATTTAATATTTAAAAAATAACTAACATTTTTTTAATAATATAAAAATAATAATAACCTTTAACACTAAGATACCCATTTTTAATTATTTTTATCTTCTTTACATTCAAAGATAGGAACTAAAAATAATAATGAATTTTAAAACTTAAATATCTTTCTTTACTGTAATAAACTAAATTTTAAACATTTAAAACAAGCAATACAGTTATTTCATAAAAATTTATATATATATATAAAAACTCTAATGAAAATAAATAAAATTAAAATATAAAAAAAGCAAATGACTATAATACAAAATCTTATAATACATTTTTTCATTGGTTTTATTTCTTATTTTTTAATAATGAATTTGATCTTAAAAGGTTATTTTGGAAATTCTTTCAAATTAAAAATATCCTCTCAATTAAAAACAAATAAATTTGTTTTGGTAAAAAACTTAATTATTATATATTCAATAATTAATATAATGTATTTTCTTATGATAAATACTCCCATTTATTTAGAGAGTAGTACAGTAGTAAATGTTAATTTAGAAAATGCTAAAGTGACTGTTTCAGGTGAATACATAAACAAAGTTTTTGAAAATTCAGGATCTGCAGCAGCTTTTATTGCTGGACTTAGAATTTCCGCAGCCATTTTAACTAAAGTAAATATGACACCAATGAGTAAAATGGCTTTTATCACTGGTTCTGGGGCTGGAACTATGCTATCTTTTAAAATGACAAATGATAATTATAGTTTTATTAAAGGAACATTCTCAGCTCTAAAAAATGCATCAAATCTTTCAGTAGAAGTTAAAAATGTTGAAATTATAACTTCTAATAATAATTTATCTTCTTCTCAAAATACAAATTTAATTCCAAGAATGGAATTAAAAAGTAATGAGACATTTTTCTCTAAATATCAAGATATGTTTTCAGAAAAATTTACAGTAACCGAATCTCCAACTAAAGACTCCAGAGTTATAGAATCTTTAGAAAATTTTACAAATAAAAAACTAAATGAAATCTTTTTACATGGAGATACTAAGGTAACAGATAATTTAATTGATATTAAACAAAACTTTATAAATTCTCCTTTAGAACAAATGGATTTAGTCACTAATACTTTTAGAGATCAAATGATAAATATATTAACTATGGATTATAAACTGCATTTTATAATGATTTATTTTGTATGTATGTTAATTTTTTTATTCACTATAAAATTATTAGTAGATAAAAATGTATCATTTGAGTTTATAAAATCTTATCCTTTAGGTAAATACATTCATGTTATTATTAGTAAAATAATCACTTTATATAGTAAAAGTATTATATTTTGGATATACTACTTATTAATATTTTTATTAATTTTTTTATGCGTTTCTACCTTCTCATTATATGGCTGTTTAATTGCATTACAATCTAACATAAAATTCTAAATTCAATAAAACTAAGAATATTAATTAAAAAAAATAAAATTTTAAAAATATAAAATATTTTAATTTAACCCTATGAATTATTATAATAAAATGAATATAACCCTATGATAACTTAACCCTAAATTACAAGTTAAAATTTGATTGATCCTATTTTAATATAAAATTTAAAAGGAACAAATTTTTACTTTTTATCTTTCAAATTCTCAACTCCCCTCAACTGTGATAAAACAATAACACCCTAAGATATTAAATTTATTAGAATTAATAAAAATCAAGAATTTTAACCCTATAATACTACGTTCTCAAAATAATTATTTTCGAAAAGATATTATATAAATTAAACAAACAAAAAAAAATAAATGAAAAATATAATCTCAAGAATTTTTAAAAAGCTCTCATAACATTAGGTTTTACAATGTCTGGATATAATTTTGTAAATGGTATTATGTGACAAAAAGAAAATAAAAATTTAATTTAAAAAGTTGAAGAGGAAGTGAGAAAAATTATTGTTTCTAAAAGTGAGAGTATAGAAGCTAGAATGGAAATAAGTTGATTTAAGAAAAAGATTTTAGTTTATAAATCACTAAAATTGTCACTAATATAAATAATAACTTAAAACTTCTCACCTCCTAGTCTAATATTAAATACTTCCTTGATACTGATGACTATAAAAAATTAAAAAGTGTTATGAACAAATGACTAGATAAAAATAATGAAAATAATTTTATCGATTATAATATTATAGAAGAAGTTTCTAATTATCTTAAGTCTTTAACAAACTTATTAAAAGTTAGCTATAATGAATATTTAAGCTTCATTATTTATATTTTTAAATATTATTTCATTATTAACAATATTCTTCTCATATTTTTTATTAAAATATTTCAATATAGATAATAAATATCCATAAATAAAATAATTTAAAGATTTAATAAGAAAATTATCTAAATACTATTATTTATTAAATTGTATAATTATATATATTATGACAATAATAAGTATATGTTTAAATTTATTAGTTTTTATATATTAATATAAAATATATATCCCTATACAAGAATATATCAGATATTGTATTTAAACATTAAAAACAAAAATGGAAAAAATAAATTCTTATTTATTAAAATTTATATCCATTATAAAACTAAACCTTTACTTATACCCTAATTTTAAATTATAATTACAAATTCATATATCCTATTTTTAATTTATAATTATATAGGAAATATAAAGTAAGATAGGTAAATTTATAAAAATAGTGATATGTAATGATGGTTTTATGATCTAATTATTTGTATTATATACTAGGTTTATTTTTGTATAATTATTTAAAAGAGGCTAAAATAAAATGTTGACAATCTCTCAAAAATATCAACTTATTTCAAAAATTAAATCTATTTTTTATCTATTATAATATTTTAATAAGATATTGAATTATATTTATAACTATAAAAGCTAAGGTATCTATAATAAGATTATTTAAATCAGAGGACACAATTATAATCAACATCTATTGATGTTTTAATGTTTATAGTTATTAATATCTATTGATGTTTAAACTTTATATAATATCAAAAGATACAATTATTTATCCTCTTAATAATAAAATAAAAATTATCAATAAAGATATACAAAACTTTTTTTTGTTTTTTTTAATAAAACTCAGGTATATATAGATAGTTTTTATGGTTCTGATTATTATTAGGGGTTATTATATTTTAATATATATGATTATTATTAGGTGATATATATAATATTTTGAATATTTCATAGAGATTATATTAATTATTTGATAATATTAAAATGATTAAACTAGTGATATATTATGGGGTGATACAATTATAATTTAAATTTAAAAGGACCAAACTTTTGTTTTTTGTTTGTTTTTTTTTGTTTGTTTCATCCCTATGATAAAAATTCTATTGATTTAATGTTATACTGTAATTACTTATTAAGCATTAAAAAATATAGAGATCACTCCTATGATCAATAATATTAACAATTGAAATACTCGAACAATTTAACAACCGTCTTACATATAATATGAAAATGAAAAAAGATAAAATAATACAAAACTTTTTTAAAACTCTAACCTTTCTGTCTTTTTCAATGTCAACAAATAAAATAATTTTATAAATAAAAAAGATATTGAAAAATATGAACAAAAAATTGAAGAATTACAAACTCAATGTAAAACTTTACAAGATGTTATTATCAAAAAAGATGATAACTTAAAATCTATTTTAGACTCTCAAACTAATATGAAAGATTTTATGGTTAGTTTCACAAATCGGATATTAAAAACTTTTCAAAATAAAGAAGATCCAGTGACTGATAGTAACATTTTGGAATTATTAAACGATGAAAACTTAAAAAAGGGTATGGAAGAATTAAGAAAAAGTTTAGATAACTCAGATACAACTAATTTATTAAATTTAGATATATTCGATACAATAAATTCATTGTTAAACTCTTTATCTTTAGATCAACTTCTAGCTATTATAAACATATCTGGAAGTAGTTTTATTTTACTTAACATATTTTCATTATTAACTGTTTTCTTTTCAGATTTTCTAATAAGATATTTTAATATAGAAAATAAATATCCTAGAATAGGAAAAATAATAGAAATGAAAAGAAGATTCTATAGATATTATTATTTAGTAAATAGTTTAATTATTATTATCATGTGTTTAATTACTATCTATGTTAATCTTCTAATGTTGTTTAAATAAATAAATAAATAAATAAATAAATAAATAAAAAAATTTTAATTTTAGTTATATTCCCCCATTATATATTAGAGGATGTATAAATAAAATTATTATCTAACAATAATTATAATTTTTAATAAATATACTCATATTTTAATTATATAACCTATAAAAATATTATTATATAAAAATATTAACTATAAAATCCCTATCAATAAACATTATTCTAAAACCTTATATTCCTATCCTATTTTTAATTTATATTAAAATATTCTTTATTTTTTAAGTTTTATAAAGCCTATAATTTTATATGTAAATATTAACAGATAATAATTATAATTAAATTATATTTAAATATATTACTATAAATAAATTCCTTGTAAATTATATATAATTATATTAATATTTAATATATATAGTTTATATTTATATATTATAATTTATTTTTTATTATTAAAATATTATACCTATAATATTAAAAAAATTATTATAATAATAATTTTATACTATAAAAGTAGTGAATTTACAAATAATTCAATATAAAAAGCCTATAATTTAACGGTAGAATAATTTCTTGATGAGGAATCTGTAGAAGTTCAAATCTTCTTGGGCTTAAAATTATAAATATTATATTATATAAATAGTTTATAATATAAATATCAAATATCAACTAATATACAAACAAATATAACTAAATTTAAATTAAATAATAATATATTGTCATAGTGTTAAATTCTTAAATTTATTTTTATTAAAGACATTGTTCTATAAAAGTTGTTCTTTTTTATAATTTGAAATAGTAAAAATCTTATTTTGTGTGTTTTAATTAAATTAGTTTTATTATTATTTAATTAGAGTAAAGATAAGAAAAATTTTTATTTGATTTGTTGTATTTTTAATTTTACTTATAATTCTTTAATATTAAAATTATTAAAAGTTTGTTTTGTTGTTTTATTCAATTACTAATATATATTATACTTATAAAAATATTTCATTTAAAAATAAATAAATAAAAAATTTTTAAATTAAACTCAAACTATAATAACAAAAAAATAATAGAAGTTTTATTATTTAAATTAATTCATTTTTTTGTTCAATAATTAAATCTTTATTTATCTTAGAAATCAGATTAGAAATTTATTTTCGTATTGATAATAAATTTTATTAGCAACAAAAAAAAATAAAAAATAAAAACAAATAATAGATTGTAAATTGAAAAAATACTTTTTTTTAATAATTAAAAAAATAAAATAAAAAGTTTTATTTGGTTATTAAACTAATAATAATGAGAGGTAATAATTTTATTTATTTTTAAAATTAAATATGAAAATTAAAAATTTTATTATAAAATAAAAAAATTAGTCTATTTTAATTAAATAAAATAAAATAATAATAAAATTTCATTACAAAATACAAATAATAACAAAAAATAAACTAACAAATAAAAAAACTAAATTCAAAAAATAAAAACAAATAACTAAACTAAACAAATCCTAATTTCAAATAAAATACTATTAATGCTAAAGGTCTCAATATTGAAAAATAAATATTTATGATTTATTGTCATGGTTTTATACATATTCAATATATTTGAATAATAACTAATATTAAAGCCTATTCTTAAAAATAATTAAAAATTAAATTTTGTTTATTTTTAGTAGTTAAAATGACTATATTAAATTTTATTTTTATCTCATATAAAATTATAATAATATTTATAATAAATAAAATAAAATAAAATAAAAATATGATAATAGGAAAATAAATCATTATAAAATATAAAAACAATAATTATAATATAATAATTATTAAAATATTCTGTTTACTACCTATTATGAGAGTATTTTATATTAGAAAGTTTATAGTTGTTTTTAAAAATAAGTTATGTTGTTATAATTATTAAACAAAATTCAAAGTTGTTATTTTCTTCTATTATATATTACTAAAATTCATTTAATAATATAAATTAATTAATTTAATACATTCTTTCAACATAGAAAATATTAAATAACAAATTTTATTAAATTAAAAAAAAAATGAAATATAATTAAACTAATTTAAACTAAAAATTAATAATTAAAATATAAAATATACTAACTATTAATAACAAATGAGAATAAAAATTTTATTTTTATAAATTATTACACACAAATCTACACCTAAAAACAACCACTAAATACACATAAAATACACACATTTTAACAATAACAAATAATTAAAAAAAAATAAACATTTATTCAAATCAAAAAATAAAAAAAAAATATAAACTATTACATAGATATAAAATGAGATTATTAAAAACCCATGTATTACTAAGATTAGTCAATTCTTATATAGTCGATTCACCTCAACCAGCCAATATTTCTTATTTATGGAATTTTGGATCTTTATTAGCTTTATGTTTAATAATACAAATATTAACAGGAGCCTTTTTAGCCATGCATTATACACCTAATGTAGAATTAGCCTTTAATAGTGTAGAACATATAATGAGAGATGTCAATAATGGGTGGATATTAAGATATACACATGCTAATGTAGCTTCATTTTTCTTTATATTTGTATATATGCATGTAGGAAGAGGATTATATTATGGATCATATAAATCACCTAGAATATTAGTGTGGTCAATAGGAGTAATAATTTTAATACTTATGATGGCTATAGCATTCCTGGGTTATATTTTTAGCCCAAAATGGTTTAATATTAATATTTTGTTTTATTTTAGTTTATTATTTATTTTTCTTTCTATAATTATAATTAAAATTAAAATAGACAAAATAAATACAGAACTATCTAAAAAAGATATAAATAAAAAAAGAACTATTTTAAGAGAATTAAAAAATAATAAATTAAATAATATAACTTATCACCCCAATCTATTAACAAGATGTTATTCTACACATTGTTTTAGTTTAAAAAATGTTTACTCAGACAGATTAGTCTCTATTATTAAAGAATTACATTTAAATCCTGTTTATCAGTTTGAAAATTTAAATTTAGAAAATATTAGGAAAGAAATAAAAAATGAAACAAAAGGTTTAAGTGGAATATATATGATATTGAACAAAATAACTAAAGATTATTATATAGGTTCTGCCTCAAATGATAGAATTTATTCTAGATTTAGTAATCATGTTATTTATTTTAGAGGCAGTAAAATAGTTAAATTAGCAGTTCAAAAATATAAATTAGAAAATTTTGCATTTTTAATATTAGACTTATTTCCTACTATTGTAACAAAAGAAAATAATAAAGAACTGATAGATTTAGAAGATAAATATTTAAAATTATTATTGCCTAATTATAATATATTAACTGAAGCTGGATCTAGTTTTGGATATAAACATACTGACATAGATCGAACCAAATTTACAGATATTTATAGCGATGCTAGACTTGAAATAAGTAATAATTTAAATAAATTAACAAATTTCTCTAAAGAAACAATATACAAAATAAGAGAAAAATCTTTAAATATTCTGTCTCCTTTCCAACCTATATACTTAAAAAGTCTTACAAGTTCAGTCATTATATATAATTTGAATGGTACAATTTATGGTAAATATCCTACTATCAAAGAAGCATCTAAAGCTATAAATTGTAAAGAAAAAACAATCAGAAGAGCATTAAAAACAGATAAAAAATTAATCAAAAAACAATGAAGAGTAACAGACTCTAATAAATAGATTTTTTTTTAAATAAATTCATATTTTATTCTTTTTATATTAAATCATAGTCCCATGAGTAACAATCTTTTTGCAATTTTTATAGAAAAAAAAAGATTAAAGTGGTATATTCCGACAGGTATATAGAATAGTTCTTAATATTATTTGGCGACATTAGTGAAAACGATCAAAGATTTTAATTTAATAAAAAATTCAGATCGTCGGTTATATAAATGATCGCGACAGACTGGGTCACTAATGGGTGGCTGAAATGCTGCTTAATGCACAGTCGAAACTTTTAATTTATTTAAATTAATAGAATGGACGAATTCAAAGTTATTCTAGCTTATTAAATATAATATATATATTTTGTTAATATATTAATAAGTAAGTTTGTATGTATTACCTTATGGACAAATGTCATTATGGGGGGCTACCGTAATTACTAATTTATTATCTGCTATCCCTATGTTTGGACAAGATATTGTCGAATTAATTTGGGGTGGATTTTCAGTATCAAATGCCACTTTAAATAGATTCTTTTCACTACATTATTTATTACCCTTTTTATTAGCTGCTTTAGCAGTAGCACATATGATAGCTCTTCATGTACATGGATCTAATAACCCTAATGGAGTTACATCAAATGGGGATAGATATGCAATGCACCCTTACTTTGTGTTTAAAGATCTTGTTACTATTTTTATATTCTTTTTAATATTATCTATTATTGTATTCTTCTATCCTAATTTATTAGGTCACTCCGATAATTATATTCCAGCTGATCCAATGGTGACTCCAGCCTCTATAGTTCCCGAATGGTATGTTAATAAATGCCTTTTTTAAGAGTAATCTTATGAAGATTAAACTTCACTATTTGCTGTAAACTCCTAAAGCTTACTCTACTTTTTCTCTTCTAAAGTAACAATGATTTAAGATATTACAATGGACAATCAGCAGGAAACCAACGCAACCTTGTACACGTTGTTACTAGGATCCTCAGAGACTACACGTGAAGCTCCTTAACTTTTTAAGATAAATTAAAAGTAAGGATGAAGATATAGTCCAGCCATTATTGAAATATAATGGGTCTTACATAAACTTATTAATTAATTTTATCTGATAACTCTCATAAGTTTAGTATGTTCACAAAATTTATCACCTATAACTACAAAAAGACTATCAAAACTTGAAAGATATAATGTCAATATTGAAATTCCTTTTAATGAAATTATTATAGGATTATGACTAGAAGAGGAACATATTCAAACAAGATCTTTAAAAGATAATTCTAGATTTATGTATGATCAAAATAGTTTTATAATACAACATAATAACTATTTTAACCATGTATTAGAATTATTTAAAATTTACTTATCTAAATATTTTAAACTTAAAACAAACTCATTTGTAGATAACTAAAAATAGTTATAGTTTGGTTAATTTTGCTACATTATCATTGCCATGTTTTAAATGTGATAAAATTCTGTTTTATTAATTCAGAAACCTGTTGAAAATAGGAGCTTAAAATAGACAAGAGTTAATGACTCCTAGATATTTAGCTTATTGATTTAGGGTTGAGATTATCTTAAAAATAAGGGTTTACATTTAAATACTTAAGGTTTTACAAACCAAGATGTTTTAAATAATACTTTAGAACATAAGTTTGGAGAAAATACCTTAAAATGTTCAATACATAAAGATAAAAAAGGATAAATAATTTAATTTATATAAAGGGATAAAGCATGGTTGTGATAAAACATAATATATCTAAGTTTATGCATAAAAATATCATTTACAAAAGAAAATCTTAATAATTTTAATTAATTTTATGTGACTGATTTATTACCTTTCTATGCTATATTAAGATCTATACCTAATAAATTATTTGGAGTTGTAGCTATGTTTGGATCATTATTAATTTTATTAATATTACCTCTAACTGATTTATCTAGAATAAGAGGAAATCAATTTAGACCAGCTATGAAACTAGCTTTCTGGTTATTTGTGGTAGATTTTATTATTTTAATGTGGATTGGTTCTCAACATCCTGAATCTCCTTATTTAGAAATAGGTCAAATATCTACTGCTTTCTATTTTGCTTGGTTCTTAATTATTGTACCTATAATAGGATTAAGTGAAAATACATTAATGGATGTAGCAACATCTAATTATAAATTATAAAATATAAATTATATATTAATATTTTATTTGTCTTTATTTTTATTATTAATTTTAACCCCATTATTATTGAGTATATTTTTTAATTTTACTTCACTAATTATCTTATATTAATTATTTTTAATAGTTTAATAAGTATTTTATCTATAAAATGATCTTATTATTATTATTATTATTATTATTATTATTATTATTATTATTATTATTATTATTATTATATAAGCTAATTATAAAAAATATAGAATTAAACTTTAATTAAATCCTTTTATAAACTTAAAAAATTGAAAAATAAGAGTTATTATTTAAAGTTTACTAATTTAAATTAAGAATAATAGTTTTTTAATACTATTAATATTTGTTTATTTGTTTGCTTATTATAGTTCAGAAGAGATTCAATATTATTTTTTTTTTAATTTTAATTATTAAGTATTAAGTATTAGGTCATTGAAGCAGAAAGAGATCTATTAATAAAGCATATTTTATTTTTTTCTAATTAAAATTAGTTTATATATTTATTTAATATTAAATTTTTAGTGTAAATAAATTAGATTGTAATAATTATATAATAATTAAAATAAGGACAATTTTGTTTAATTTTCTATTTTTATAAAATTACTTATAGATATAATTATTAATAATTCTTTAAGTATAAAATTTAAAATGTATACTATATTTTATTAAACAATCTTAATAAAAATATTTTATATTTTAGTTAGTTATTTATAGTATTTTTAGTTATGTGAAGCATTAGTGAGAAATGATCAATTTATGAGGTAATAAAATTTGATTTTCTACCTTAACAATAACTCTTAAATGTTAGCTGCTTTTAAAAATCTGCTATTAAAACTTTATTCAAAAAGAATAAACTATTTGTAAAAAATTAAGATCTCTAAGTGAAATTTTTATAAACTAATTTAATAAATATTATATAATAATTATAAACTTAACAAACAACTAACGATATTGAAGATAATAAAAAAGATTAAAATTTGTAGATGATGATAGTAATTAAAATTAGTTTAACCTTAATGAATTTTAGTGTCACTTATTAAATGTAAATATTCTTAAGTATTTATCAATTGTATTTCTTTTTATATTATTATTATATATTTATATGAATATGTTTATATTTGAAATAGAAAGAAATAAATATTTAGTGACGAATTAGAAGAATTTATTTATTTAATAGTTAAGAGTTGTGAGAATTTGGATTAATTTTATTTATTTTTATTATTTGTGCTATAGAAGTAAAGAGTTTTATTGTTTAGTTGTTTAATTGATTATTTATTTGTACTAAAGAAGATAATTTGTTATATAACTCTCATTCAATTTACCTTTAGTTCTAATTTATATATTTAATTTATTATATAATAATTATAATTATTATTATATAGGATATAGGACATATATAAAGTATGATAAGATAAAATTAAGATATTAAATATAATCAATTATATCTCCTAGAAACTAATAATAATTTATATAATATTAACTAATTAAAAGTAAGTAATGATTATAAATAATAAATTATATAATTTCTATTATAATTTTAATTAATAAAAAATATAATATAAACATATAATAATGATTTTTAAATATAATATATTTTATTATATAATTTACTATAATTATTATTTATTTAATTTATATTATTATATATATTTAGTTGTTTAAAGATTTTTATTTATACTTTAAAGTAAGTAATACGATTAAATTATAAGTAAATAAATTTATTAATAATGACATAAAATTATTTCACTATAATATATAATATATATAGGATATAATATATAATATTATCTTATAGTTAATATTAAATTTATAATTATAGTCTTAATTTTATTATTTATAAATAAAATTAATAAAATAATAATTAACTAATCTCTCTTATTATAAAACTAATAAAATCAATTAATAAATAATAAATAAAATCTTAATTATATAACTATATATAACTAAAATAAAATTAATTTTAATAATATAATAATATCTTTATATATTAATTATAGTTATAATAATAAATATATATAAATTATTATTTATTTCTTTATTTATATTAATTATATGTATAACAAATATATATAAATTATTATTTATTTAATTTATTTATAATAAATATATAATTTTTATCTTAAAAAGGGGTTAATTAATGGTTTAAAATAATAATAACAAAATATAAATTAATATAATAATAAAAACAAAATATAATATATATTGTTTATTATAAACACACAAAATATAACAAATAAAGGTTCGATTCCTTAACCCCTTAGATTATATTACAACTTATTTTAATTATAATAAATAATTAGGGTTATTAGTAATATAAGAATTTATTATGAAGATGAATCTTAAGATGCCCTTTAACTTCTTACAAATAATTATAATTAATTAATTACTATAAAAATATATAATAATAAAATAATTATATTTATATAAAATTCAAATATGAGTTAGAATTGTGATTAACTAATCACTAGGCATTTATCTTAACTATTTAATATCCTCTCCCAAAATATATAAATAATTAAGGAACTAGTAAATTAAGATCTAGACAAAAAAATAAAACATAGAATGAGCTTATTTTTTTTTAATACTATATTTAATGATATGCCTGAACCTTGGCAATTTGGATTTCAAGATAGTGCTACACCAGGTTTTACAGGTATAGTGACATTACATAATACAATAGGATTTTATCTAATTATAATTAGTTTTTCAGTGTTTTGGTTACTTTTCACCATAATTTATTATTATAATATTAACAAACATCCAATAGCTCATAAATATCTGACACATGGAACTGTTTTAGAATTAATCTGGACAGTGACACCCGCAGTAATTTTAATTGCTATTGCTTTCCCTTCATTCAGATTATTATATTTAATGGATGAAGTTATTTCTCCTACATTAACTATTAAAGTGGTAGGTCACCAATGGTATTGGTCTTATGAATATTCTGATTTTATTACGGATAGCGGAGAGTCTATTGATTTTGATTCTTATATGATCCCTGACTCAGATTTAGAAGTAGGTCAATTTAGATTATTAGATGTAGATAATAAATTAATAGTACCTGTAGATTGCCACATAAGATTAATAGTAACTGGTGCTGATGTGATCCATTCTTTTGCAGTCCCTTCTCTAGGTTTAAAATTAGATGCTGTACCAGGAAGATTAAATCAAGTTTCTTTCTTAGCTGAAAGACCTGGTACTTATTATGGCCAATGTTCAGAAATTTGTGGAGTTTGGCATGGATTTATGCCTATAGTAGTAGAAGCAGTGTCTTCTCCTGATTTCTTAGTATGGATTGATTCTGCTTCTCAATAATTGGTAGAAAATAGATGTTAGTTGTTTAATTGATTATTTATTTGTATTAGTTTAGTTTAATATATTTCATAGTTTTAATTTAATTTAATTTAATTTACTTATAAATATTTACTTTAATTTAATTTAATTTAATTTAATTTAATTTAATTTAATTTACTTTACTTTAAATAAAATGTTGAATATATATATCCTCTATTTCTAAATTTGTTTTTATAAATAAAATAAATAAAATAAATTTTTTAATTTTTAATTATATAGTTACCCTATAAATAAAAAGGAAATAGATAAAATAGATTTAATGTTTATTTTTAAAAGGTAACTTAACTCTCATTTTTTAACTACTAAAAATAAAAAATAAAAAATCACTATCAATAAATTTCAAACTCTTATTCTATTATCTACTACTAAAGTAAAAGAGTATTAAAATAATTACTACTTTAATCTCGTTTACAAAATTTTAATATGTTAGACATTATCAATACTTCCATGAATGATTACAAAATAAAAACAAAACAAAAAAATAACCTTAAAGAGATGTTATCAGCAGCAAAATACATAGGTGCAGGTTTAGCTTGCTCAGGTTTAATCGGAGCTGGAGCAGGAATTGGTACAGTGTTCGGTTCATTAATTTTAGCAACAGCTAGAAATCCTCAACTTAGAGGACAATTATTCTCTTACGCAATCTTAGGATTCGCTTTAGCAGAAGCTACAGGACTTTTCGCTCTTATGATGGCTTTCTTATTATTATACTCATAAGTTATTTAAATTATATGTTTGTTTTAATTTAAATTTTATTTTTTAATTAAATTAGATATAATTATATTAATTTATAATGAATAATAATATTGGGAAATATATTTATTTTTGTTTTTATATAAAATATATAAAATATATAATATATAATAATTATAAACTATGAAATTTCCCTATAATTATAAAATTTTAATTATATATAATACATAAATATTAATATAATATAATAATATATAAATATATATAATTTATTTCTAACTAAAAAATAATATAAATAAAATAAAATAAAATAAATGTTATTATAATATAAACTCTAAAAATAAAGAGTGTAGTATAATTGGCTAGTATAGTGATCTCCAAAATCATTGGTAGGTGTTCAAGTCACCTCACTCTTGTAATATCTATAATTTATATATAAATATATAATCTCTATATATATAGAATAGATATAATATAATTTTACTATAATTTGATATATTTTATAATAAATATATATATAATATATAGTATATAATATATAATGACAATATAATAATAACAATTAAATAATATAATAATAATAATATAAACAATTAAAAAATAATATAATAATATAATACTATAATATAATAATATAAACTAATAATAATAATAATATATAATTATAAATAATAAATAATAAATAATAAATAATAAATAATAAATAAAAATATTAATAATAAATAAAATTTTATTAAATTAATTATTAGTTTTATTCTTAATAATAAATAATACTAATCTATACTTAATAATATTTAAAAATAATAATAATAATAAAAATTTAATTAACTATTAAAATATAAAATATATATACGAGTATGCCGAAATTGGTAGCCGGGTGGGTTTTAGGTACCTATAATTTTTAATTGTAAGAGTTCAAGTCTCTTTACTCGTATTTATTACAATTTTTAATTATAAATTAGTAGGATTTAAACATATTAAGTATAAATTTAATTATTAATATTTATTCATATAATCATTTAATTAATAAATAAATAAAATAAATAAAAATTATAACTAAATAAATAAATAAATAAAAACAATAAAAAAAAATAAAAATTTAATTAATATAATCTTTCATTTATAAATAAATAAAAAAATAAAAACAATAAATAAATAAATAAATAAATAATATAAATAAAATAAATAAAATAAATAAAAAAAATAATACTAATATTAAGTTTAAATAAATAATTAAAAAATATAATAAAAAATATTAATAAAATAAAGGGTTAAGTATACAGATGGTTCTGTAGTAGACCTGCAAAGTCTAATATATTAAGGTTCAATTCCTTCTTAACTCTTAAATTAATATAAAAATTCTCTTAGTTCAATGGTTAGAACTGCATTCTTCTAAAGTGTTAATTTTGGTTCGAATCCAAAAGAGAATAAATAAAAATTTTAACTTACTATTTTAATAATAAAATAAAAATAATAATAAAAATAAATAATAAAAATATAAACAAATAATAATATAAGAATAGTCAACTAATTATATATTATATTAAATATAAAAATTTATATTTATAAGTAAAGTAAATATTTTGTTTTTTGTTTGTTTTTTAAGATTTATAAATAATAAATTATTTCTATCTAGAAATTAAAAAAAAAAATAAAATCTAGTCCTTTATAACTAAAAAAATACTATAAATTTTAGAACTAAAAAAATACTATAAATTTAGAACTAATCCTTAAAAGAGGCTAAGATACAAAAAATATAGGTAAATATCAAATTTCTGATGTTATGATTTTCATTTCAATATTAATATTATTAGTGGCTAAGGCCCTACCTTCATTGAATTATAATATTTCTTCTATTTATTTTACAAGAATATCTTCTATAATATTCATATATTCGGGGATTTTAACCTTAAATTCTTTATATATTCAGTCAATTGGATCGGGTATAGGTATCTATAGCGGATTATTTCAAATAACACAAATTTCTCAAGTAATAGAATTATTTTTATTACTAATAGGATCCTTAATATTAATATCTTGGCCAGTATTAAAAAATACTAAAACAAATACTTCTTTTTCAATAAGTCAATCTACAGATTATTCAATAATAGTATTATTTAGTACTTTAGGTTCCTGTTTATTAATTTCTAGTTCAGATTTAATTTCTTTATATTTAAGTATAGAATTACAATCCTTTGGTTTATACGTCTTATCCACTTTATATAGAGATTCCGAATCCTCTACTTCTGCTGGTTTAAAATATTTTTTATTAGGAGGTTTATCTTCATGTTTAATTTTATTAGGTTCCGGATTAATTTATTCTTATACAGGTTTAACCCAATTTGAATCCCTCTATAGTCTAATGTCAGTATCAGAAATAAATTATTTCATTCATGGAATACTTTTAGGTCTCTTACTAATAATAGTAGGTTTTTTAATAAAAATAGCTGCAGCACCCTTACATAATTGGTCTCCTGATGTCTATGATGAGACTCCAACTATAGTTACAATTTGGTTAACAATAATGCCTAAAATATCAATCTTAATATTATTATTAGAAATATATACACAATTAAGTAGTATAGGAAGTTTAGACTTACTAATAAATACAAATGGATATGCTGAACTATTAAAAACAATCACCTCACTAAATTCAAATACACAGAATATGAAAGAAATAGTTAATTTATCTATATTAAGTCCATTACAAAGTTCAAATACAAATATAATTAAAAATTTATTTTTATTAATATCAATAATTTCTTTATTAATAGGAACAATAGTAGGATTAGCACAAACACGAATAAAAAGATTATTAGCTTATAGTACCATATCTCATATTGGATTTATGTTACTAGCTTTATCAATAAATACAGAACAATCAATAGATTCCTTATTATTTTATCTAATACAATATACAATAACTAATTTAAATATTTTTCTAATAATAATAGCTTTAAGTTATGTTATTAATAATTCTAATACTAATTCTAAACTTAATTCTAATTCTTTTTCTTTAAATAAAAAATCAAATAATAAAAATTTTAATTTCTCTCTAATTACAGATATTAGATATATCTCCGAATTAAAAAGTCAAGTTTTCTTAAATCCTTTATTAAGTTTAAGTTTAGCTATTTGTTTATTTTCTATGGCTGGTGTACCCCCATTAATAGGATTCTTTTCAAAACAATTTGTTTTATATTCAGCAGTACAAAGTGGATATAATTTTATCTCTGTTGTAGCTATACTAGTCAGTGTAGTAAGTGCTTCTTATTATTTAAAAATAATTAAAGTTCTTCATAGTGATACACCCAATGAGATGGACTTTTATGAAGAAAATAAAAATAATCTTTGTTATTTAAATTTAAAAAAAATAGATTCAGACTTAAATAAAGAAAATGTTGATATAATGTTAACAAATTTCCATAGTTTCTTAATTTCTAGTTTAACTTTATCAATATTATTATTTATTTTTAAACCTTCTTTAATCTTAAATAGTACACAATTACTCTCTTTATCTTTATTTTATTTTTAAATGACTATGACTAATTTATCTTTTCTTTTTATATTTATTCCTTTATTAGCTATTATTTTATTAGCTTTAAATGTTTTATTAGCTCCTCATAGACCAGATGAATCAAAAGTATCAGCTTATGAATGTGGATTTAGTCCTGTCTATGGACAAACAAGATCTACTTTCCAAATTCATTTCTATATTGTGGCTATGTTATTTTTAATTTTTGATCTTGAAATTTTACTTTTATTCCCAATAGCTGTGACTCTTTATCAAGTATCTATTTTTGGATTGTCTATTGCAATTATATTCTTTATTGTTTTAACTATTGGATTTGTATTAGAAATTGGATCTGGAGCAATAGCTTTAACTAATTTTGAAAAAACTACACATAATTATTAATTATTAATTGTGTATATTTAATGTGTATATTTTATATTTAATAATATTTATATTCCCCTTTATATTATTTAATTTTATTTATTATTACTCTTATTATTACTAGGACTCTTAATATCTCTAGTATATTATTTTATTTTTTTAATCCCTTTATATTATTTAATTATAATAAATTATACTTAATCATTTATAATGAATTATATATTATAAGATAATAAACTTTATCTTTTTATTTATAAGTAAATTTAATATTTATAAGTAAATTTATATTTGTAATTAAATTAAATTAAATTAAATATTTATAAGTAAATTTAATATTTGTAAGTAAATTTATATTTGTAAGTAAATTAAATTAAATTTAATATTTGTAAGTAAATTTATATTTGTAAGTAAATTAAATTAAAGTTAATTAAATTAAATTAAAGTAAATATTTGTAAGTAGATATTTATAAATTAATAAAGAAATAATTATAATTAAATATTAATAATTAAATTAAATATTTATAATTAAATAAATTAACAAATAAAATTATAAAATAACTAACTAACTAACTAACTAACTAACTAACTAACTAACTACTAACTACTAACTAACTAAACTAAAAAATATACACTAAAAATTAAAACAAAAAAATATAATTCCACTACATAAATGTAAAACAAAACAACAACAAACCAAAGAATTCAAATACTATATTTTAAATAATTAAATTACTTTGCCTTTATTAAATGTTCTCTAAAGAATAAACAACAATAAACTATGAATCTTTCAATAATCTTATTTTTAATAGGAATATTAGGTTTTATTTTAAATAGAAAAAATATTATCCTAATGATCATAGCTATAGAAATAATGCTATTAGCTGTTACACTATTAGTGTTGATTAGCTCTTTTAATTTTTATGATAACGCTGGACAAACATTTAGTATATATATAATATCAATAGCAGGAGCCGAATCAGTAATAGGTTTAAGTATATTAGTTGCCTACTATCGCTTAAGAGGAACCATTTCCCTAAGAACATAATGTATTTATCAATTATTATTTTACCTTTATTAGGATCTCTAGTCTCAGGTTTTCTGGGTAGAAAAATAGGTGTAACAGGTTCACATATAATAACCTGTAGTAGTCTAATACTCTCTTCCTTATTAATGACAATAGCATTTTTTGAAGTAGGAATGTGTGGTTCTCCTGTCCAGATTAATTTAGGGAGTTGGATGGATTCGGAATTATTGAATATATCTTGGGAATTTTTTTTTGATCAATTAACTGTGAGTTTAGGTTTAGCAGTCTTATATTGTTCCACTTTAATACATCTCTATAGTATTGATTATTTATCTTCAGATCCTCATAATCAAAGATTTTTTTCTTATTTATCCGCTTTCACTGCAGGGATGTTACTATTAATAAGTGGTGGAAATTTCTTTATAATGTTTATAGGTTGGGAAGCAATAGGAGTAGTCTCTTATTTATTAATAAATTATTATTTTACAAGAATTCAAGCTAATAAAGCAGCCATTTTAGCTTTTACAATGAATAGAACAGGAGATATGTTAATGAGTATAGGATTTTTTGCTATATTTGCTATGTTTGGTTCTTTAAATTATTCTTCTATTTTTTCATTAGTACCTTATATGAATGAAACTTCTATTTCTATAATTTCTTTCTTATTATTAGGTGGTGCTTTAGCAAAAAGTGCTAATATTCCTTTACATTCTTGGTTACCTGGAAGTATGGAGGCCCCAACACCAGTAAGTGCCTTATTACATGCTGCCACACTAGTAACAGCAGGAATATATTTATTACTAAGAATTTCTCCAATATTAGAATATAGTCCCACCATTTTATTATTAATAACAGTAATAGGTTCCACTACTGCCTTCTTTGCAGCAACTTGTGGATTATTACAAAATGATTTAAAAAGAATAATTGCATTTAGTACCATCTCTCAATTAGGTTATATGATGATGGCTATAGGTCTTAGTCAATATAATGTTGCTTTAATGCATACTGTAAATCATGCTTTCTTTAAAGCATTATTATTCTTAGGTGCAGGAGCAGTTATTCATTCTTTCGCGGATCAACAAGATGTGAGAAGAATGGGAGGTTTAATTAAATTTTTACCCTTTATATATTCAGTAATGTTAGTAGGAAGTTTAAGTTTATTAGCTACTCCTTATTTAACTGGTTTCTATAGTAAAGATTTAATTTTAGAATTAGCTTATGGTCACTATAGTTTTAGTGGTATGTATGCATTTATATTAGGATCTATAACGGCAGGTATCACTGCATTTTATAGTTTTAGATTAATTAGTTTGGTGTTCTTAACCCTACCTAATGGACAAAAAAAGGCTTATTTAAATACTCATGAATCTAATAAAGTGGTTCTTTTCCCTTTATTTATATTAGCTTTATTTAGTATTTTCTTTGGATTTGTATTTTCAGATTTATTTGTTGGTATAGGTTCTGATTTCTTTGGTAGTTCTTTATTTGTTCACCCTAATAATGTTTCTATTATTGAAGCTGAATTTTCTTTAAATCCTTTTATTAAATTGTTACCTGCTTTATTAAGTTTTATTGGAGCTATATCTGCTCTTTTCTTATATCATATTACACCTGAATTTCTTATAAATTTAAGTAATACAAATCTAGGAAGAACTCTCTATAGTTTCTTAAATGGAAAATATTACTTTGATGTCCTTTATAATCATTATATCATTTCAGCTGGTTTACAACTAGGTTATGTCATTTCTAAACAAATAGATAGAGGAGCTATAGAATTATTAGGACCTTATGGATTAGCTAATAGTTTAACTAATACAGGTCTAAATATTGCTAAATTAGATACTGGTATTATTACTACTTATTCTCTTTATATTACTATAGGATTATTATCTTTATTATTTTTAATATTTGCTCCTGTTTTAATTGACACTTCTATGTTCTCTGAAATGAGATTAATTATTTTATATTTTGCTTCTTTATTATTAGTGTTTAAACCCTCTAAATTTTAAAATTTTATTTTTTGGTTTTAAGGTTTAGTTTTTTAATTTTTTATTTTTTATACCCCTATAATAATATTAATATTTTTATTTTAATATTTATAGTAATATATATATTTATACCTTTTAAGTCTACTAACTTAAATTTTTGTCATAAATTTATTTAATTAAAATTATTGTCACAAATTTATATAATTGTTATTAAGTGTTTATTTGTTTTGTTAGTTGTTATTTGTATTTATATTGAATATTAGTATGTGACTAAGTATTTTTAATTTGTGTAATATTTATCATTATTGTTATATATTATAGTGTCATTTTAGGCTGTTTATATGTGTAATAAAATAATAAATATTCATTTTTTATATTAATCAATATATTTTTTATATTAATAATAGACTTTAATTTAAATTAAAATTAAATAAATAAATAAATAAATAAATAAATAAATAAATATTTCTCAACTAATCTATAAAAGAAATATAAATATAAAAATAAAAATAAACATTTCATTTCTTTCTCTACTAAATATTAATTAATTAATTAATTAAAAAATAATAATAACACATAATATCTAATATTTAATATATAATATACTCTCTAATATCTAATATTTTATATATAATATACTCTCTAATATCTAATATTTAATATATAATATACTCTCTAATATCTAATATTTAATATATAATATACTCTCTAATATCTAATATAGGGGGAATCTGATAATGGTAATCAGTTGTATTTGCATTACAAATATGATAGTTCGAATCTATCTTTCTCCAAATAATTAAAATTTAAAACTAAAATTTATAAATAAATAAAATAAATTTTTAAACCTCAGTTCAATTAATAAATATAACAAATAAACTACAAAAAAGTTTTTTTTTTAAATTAATAGCCTCGGTTGCTTAGTGGTCAAAGCGTAATTCTGAAGAAGTTAAGATGGGAGTTCAATTCTCTCCCGAGGCATAAACAATTAAGATTATTAATATTGTAAAACCAGTATATAAAAAAAAAATAAAAAAAAAAATATTGATAAATTTTATTTAATCTCTAAAAATAATAATATCTTAGCCGATATAGTTTAATTGGTTAAAACGAATTCCTTGTAAGATTTAAATATTGGTTCGATTCCAGTTTTCGGCAAATAAATAATGAAGTTAAATATTATAATTATATAATATATAATTAATACTAGTATTACCCTTTTGTTAGTTTTTATTTAATTTAATTAAACCTACTAAATAGTAATGAGTTGTAGTTTAATTGGGAAAACACCATTTTTTGGTAATGGATTATATCAGTTCAAATCTGGTCAACTCAGTAGTCTCTGAAAATAGTCCCTTAAATAAATTAAAATTAAAAATAAATTATTAAATTAAATTAAAAAAAAAAATAAATTAAATAATATAATAAATAATATTTATATATAATGATATAATAATAATAATAATAATAATAATAATAATAATAATAATAATAAAAAGAAATAAATAAAATTCTCATTTTCAGTCTTATAAACCGTCAAATAAATTTTTCAATAAATGTTTGAATTTTTTATAAACTCACCTTTAGCACAATTTGAAGTAACAAAATTATTTGGAATAAGTGCTCCTGTATTAGGTAATTTAAATATAGTTATAACTAATTTAGGATTATATAGTATTTTTATTTTATTAGTAGTTATAGGAATTCATTATTATGGTAATAATGATTATAATTTAATACCAAGTAAATGGTCCATATCCTTAGAATCCTTTTTTGCTAGTTTAATCTCAATGGTGAGAGAACAAATAGGATCTCATAATGAAATATATTTCCCATTTATTTATTCTTTATTCTTTTTCATTTTATTTGGTAATTTAATTTCTAATATTCCTTATTCATTTGCAGTGACTGCTAGTGGAGTAGTTACTTTAGGTTTAAGTTTTACTATTTTTATTGGAGTAACTATTTTATCCTTATCAATTCATAAAATAAAATTTTTCTCATTTTTTATCCCAAATGGAACTCCTTTAGCATTAGTACCTTTATTAGTGTTAATTGAATTAATATCATATTTAGCTAGATCTGTTTCTTTAGGAGTACGATTATTTGCTAATATAGTAGCAGGTCATACCTTACTTAAAATTTTATCAACATACTTATATGATTTATTTTCAGGAACTTTATTGATTGCTATAATCACTTTAATTCCTTTCTCAATATTCTTAGCTTTAATTGGTTTAGAACTTGCTGTTTCTTTAATACAAGCTTTTGTATTTACATTATTAGTATGTTCTTATTTAAAAGATGCTATTGAATTACATTAATTAGATAATATAAATATAAGAAATAATAGTATTATGTGTTATTCTAATTTATATTTTTATTTTATTTTTATTAATAAATAAATTAATAAATAAATTAATAAATAAATAAATATATAATATAATTTATACCTAAACTGAAGTATATAAAAAAAATTAAATTAAATAAACTAACTAAAATTAAATATAAAAAATTAAAAATTAAAACTAACAAACTGAAATGTACACTTGTACTTTCACGTACACTTATCATTGAACTGAAGTATATATATAATTAAAGAAATAAAAGTAAAAAGTAAATACATTAATTTTACTTATTAAAAAAAAAAAATAATCTCTTTAATGAATTATAAATTAATTGAATAATTAATAATTTAATAAGTTATCTAGAAAATGAAGTTTATTTAATAACAAATTACTCACTAATGAAATATTAACTATAACTCTAAACTACAAATTATTACTTAAAATTAAACTTTATAAAAATAAAGATAAAAATCCACCCAAATGAACAAAGTAACACTACCTATAAGTAAACAGTCAAATATACAACCAAAAATAACTAATAAAATAATTCCTTTATTTGGAATTCCTTTAAACCATAAAGAATTAATAGATAAAAAATATTCTTTCAATCTACAAAATTCTAATTTAAAAACTAAATTAATACAACAAAATTTCACCTTACAACAAATATTAAATCTCTTTACAAAAGGAGTACAAATGTATAATAATAATATAAATAAAATTTTATTACATAAAAATAAATTAGATTTAATCTTATTAATAAAAAAAGGCAATTATAAAATAGATACTCAAATATCTAAATTAAATTATATGATAAACAGATTAATCTCAATTGTAAAATTTAATTCTTTAACTAAGTTTGAAAAAACTAATCTTTTCTTAAATAAATATTCTTATAAAATAAATTCAAATGTCACCTATCATTATAATTTAATAAATATAATAAATTCAAAAATTAATTCTTCTCTCACAATTCCAAATAAACACAGAAAATTAAAAATAGAAAAAATACAATTAATAGAATTATTCACTTTAGGTAAAGAAATTAAAACTGAATTAGACTATAGACTAACTCAAACTAAAAATTTAATAAATAATATTAAAATAAATAAATTTTTAAATAGTTCAATTCCTTTATTTGTGCACTCTCATTCAACAAATGTAAGATCTAGTGATAGAATAGAAAATTTTAAAAAGAAGAGTTTGGATGTTTTAGTATATTTAAATAGAAGTAAATTATTTATTAATAAAATGTTTAATAACTTATCCTTAACAAAAACAAATGAACTAAAAATAATACAAACAATAAATTCAATATTAAAAAATAAAGAATTTGATTATAACACTGATTCTTTATCTATTGATTCTAATCCAATTCCTTTTTTATATTATAATAATATAAATAATAAAATATCAACTAAACCTCTTCTAAATCAATATTTAAAATCAATGAGTCTATATAATATGAAAAAAAAAGGAATATTTATTTATTATTATAATATTATTAGCTTTAATTTTAATAAGAATAGAAATAAATTAATTAAAAATATTTATAATTTATTAGTTGGTTCATTTAAAACTATGTATTGTTTAATTAGTAAACCTGTGTTTGTTATTACACCTGATAAAATTATTATTCAATTGTTTTATTATTTAATTTTACCTAACTTTTTACATAAAAAATATAAACATAGTTTTAATTATAATATTAATAGAAGAAAATTTAAAAAAATTAAAAATTTACGACAGAGACAATTTTTAGAATTTAAAAAAATTAAACTTAAATCAAGAATTAAATTTATTAAATTAGCTAATAAATCTTTAATTAATATTTTTCCTGTTAAATTTGAAAAATTATGTGAAATTTTAAGTCATTTATTTAAAAAACCTGTAGAATTAGATTTAATTAGATTACATTATCCTTATAATGATAGCAATATTTTAGTTCAATTATTAGCTATTTTGATTAATAAAATTAAATTAAGAATTATTATTAGAAAATTATTTAATAAAGCAATTATTAAAAATAAATTTTTTATTAATAAACTTAATATTATTCCTGCATTCTTATCTGGTATTTCTATTAAAGTGGCAGGTAGATTATTAACACATAAAGTAGTCCCCCGAAAAACAGTAAAAATAACACGAAGAGGTTCTTCAGCCAGAGGTCAAATTAATTTTTTAGATGTAGCAAGATTTACTAATAAAAATAAAAGAGGTGCTTTTACTATTACAGTCACTTCGGGTCAAAATTTTGTTTAATTTTTTGTCTTTTTTATTGAGATCTTTTTTAGGAATTTACCCCTTTATTTTTAAAAATTTTGTGCATTTTTTTTAATTTAAAGAGATGAATTTATTTTTATTTGATTTTTGTCTTCTTTAGTTTGTTTATTTGTTTGTTTTAATTTGTATCTTAAAAGAGATGAAAGATTTAATTCATTTTTTTTTTAATAAAAAATTATTTATATAATTTATTATTTCTTTTTTAAATTAATTTTAAACAAAATTAATAGAAGAATTAATCAGTTTTATTTTTATATAATTAATAAATAAAAATAAATAAAAAAATTATTAATATAAAATCCACTAAAATAAATAATAAACTAAAATAAATAAATAATAAATATCTCTCTACTAAAATTATATTAGCTTATATAATAAATATCCACTCTACTAAAATTATAAATAAACTAAAATTAATTGATTGTTTATATTTATTATAAAAATTAAATGAATTCATTTATAAAAATATAAATATATTATATAATTAAATTAATCTAAAAATATAGGGCTCTTAGCTTAATAAGGTAAAGTGCCTAGTTGTCGATTAGGAAGATTCCAGTTCGAATCTGGAAGAGCTCGTATAAATTAAAAAATAAATTTCTATAATAAAATTAATATTTTAATTTTAATTAATATTTAATAATATATATTATTATTTCTCATAAATTATTTATTTATAAATTAATAATTTGTAAATATTATAGTTAATATCTTTCAAACGAGTATAGTTAAAAGGTATAACATCTACCTTCCAAGTAGAGATTATCAGTTCAATTCTGATTACTCGTACATAAATTTAAATATTTTATTAATTATTTATATTAATTTATATAATTTTTTAATAAATAATATTATATTTAAATTTATTTATTATAATTTTATTTTTAATAATAAATATTTTATAATTAATAATTATTTTTAATTTAATAAATAAAAATAAATAAAATCCACTAAAATAAATAATAAATAATATAAAAATAAATAATTTTATAATTAATTATAAAGATTTACATCTTTAGTTTAATTGGGTAAAACCTTTGCCTTCGAAGCAATTGATTATTGGTTCAAGTCCAATAAGATGTTTTACAATTGATGTAATTATTTAAGTGAATTATTAATTAATTATTTTATTTTAATGACTTAAATTGAAACAAATCATTACACTAAACCATAAAATAAAAAATATTTCATAATAATAAATAACTAATTTATAGTTACAAATAAAAATAAATTGGTAAAATTAGTTTAATTGGTAAAATGACGTTTTGTGGCGACGATGTTCAGAGTTCAAGTCTCTGATTTTACCCCTTTTTATTATATTTAATTTTAAAATAAAAAATCTTTTTTAAAATTATTAACTGATATTAAATATAAACAAACTAAATTAAAAATAACTAAAATAAATAAAAATTTCACTTTAAAAGAGGATTATTCTAAAATAATATTTAAATATATTTCTTTAAAAAAGTTAACTTTTTTAACCAAATAATCAAATTAAAATAATTAATGATTTCTAGAACTGTGGTTTATTCTTATAATTTTATTCTTAAATTTAAATTATAATAACCAAGGAAGGTTCAAGGTTAATTATAGGATATATCTATTTAGATCAAATATAAATTTGAGGGTAAATTTAATAGTAAAATTTATTTAAACATTTTCTTTCTTTAATAACTAAACTAATAAAAAAATATCTAACACTTAAGTATGTTTAATTCTTATTAAATAGTTAAATTAATGAAATTATCTCCCTATATTCCTAACCTATTAATTTTTATACCAGTATATTAAATATATATTTCTATTTAAATTAAAATTATTTTTTTATAAACTAAAATAATAAATAATTTAATAAAATAAAAAATAAAAATTTAATATAGATATAAATCAGAATTAATTTAAAATAAAATTTATTAGTAATATATATATAATATAAGAATATATTATTTTATATTAATTAATATATATTTTAATAATGACTTAACTTGTCTTATAGAAATCTTAATATAAATTAATTTAACTAATTTCTAAACTATAAAATAATAAAATAAAAATAAAAAAAAAAATAAAATAAAATAAAATAAAAAAAATTATAAATAAATATCCACTAAAATATAACAAATAAACTACAAATAACTAACTAACTAACTAACTAAAATAAACTAAAATATAAAATAAATAAAAAATTTATAAATTATAAAAAAATAAAATTTAAATAATAAATAATATAAATAAAAATTAAATTTTAAAATCATTAATTATAAAAAAAATTATTTATTTTATATTGCTGAAATAGTTTAAATGGTCAAAACATATCCTTCATGATGATATAATAAAGGTTCAATTCCTTTTTTCGGCTTAATTATATATTAATTATTTTTAAAATAAATAAAAATTTTTTAATAAATAAAATAATTAAATTTTAATAAATAAAATAAATAAATAAATATTAACAACTAATATATAATATTATTATTAAAATTCAAAAATTCAAACTATAAACTATTACATTAATAATTAAATTATTAAAAAGAAGTTGGCTGAGTGGTTAAAGCGATAAATTTACACTTTATTTATCAGAGGTTCGATTCCTCTACTTCTTATACTTTATTCTAACTTATTTAATTTTTTAGTTTAAAACAAAATTATTATTTGTGTGGAATAAAGGAATGTAATAATTTTTATATATTATATATTTTTTTAATTGTTTATTTGTTCATAAATTAAAATTAAAAAATAAAATTAAAATATAATTAATAAAAAAATAAATATTTCAAAATATAGTTTTATTAATTCCTAACAAAATCAAATAATGTAATCTCATCTGAATACTACAAATCATTTATTATTATTATTATTGATATTAAGATTATTTCTTATTTTATTATTATTTTTTTAGTTAAATTACATTAATATTTATAATATTAATAAATTAATACTCTTGAAAAAGATTGTAATTTATTCTTTAACTCTAAAAAAAATAAATTTAAATTAGATTAGATAATATTCTTATATATATGTATATTATTTATATATTTTTATATAATATTAATTAGTTTTATTCTTTTTATTTATATTAAATTTAATTAATATTTACTAATAAGTTTAATTAATATTAACTAATAACTAATAATTTATTTATATTAATATAATCTGATTTAATATAATAAATAAAATTATATTTTTCAATTGATAATTAAAATTTATAACTGATCTCCCTTTTAAATAATGAAAATATAAAAATATAAATTCTAAAATAATGAGTGATATAATCTTATTTTAGATACCCAAACATCTCATTAATTTATAATATAATAAATATTATAAAATGCTTTATTTATATTAATAATTAAATTCTTAATATTATATAATTGAAGCAGAGATAGCTCTTTAATTAAATAAATAAACACAAAATATAAATATTAAATAATATTATTATTAAATGTAATAATTTTTATTTTTATTTTGTTTAATAATTTAGAGCAAATTATAATTAAAATATTATTATTCTATGCCTCAATTAATACCTTTTTTTTTCTTTAATCAATTATTATTTTCATTTGCTATTTTATTCTCTATAATTTATATATTTTCTAAATATATTTTACCTTTTTTTACATTTCAACAAGTTATTAGAATTTATATTACTAAATTAAATAAAAAAAACTAATTAGATATTTTTAATATTATTAAATTTTTTAAACTATTACCCCTATATTTTATAATATTTAAGTGAAATTTAATATTAATACTTATTTTAATCTTTATAATAATAATTTAAACTAAATATTTATATTTATTAAATAAATAAAATAAATAAAATAAATAAAATAAATAAATAAATAAATTATATTTAAAATAAATTATATTAAGTTAGTTTATCTTAGATTTAGATTATAATTAGATTAGATTATAATTATATGTTTATATATTTGTATATAATTTTTAATTTATAACTAATAAGTTTAATTAATATTAACTTATTAAGATTAATTATTATTTTATTATAAATTTAACAAGATAAATAATAAATTTATTATTTAAAGAAAAGAAAATTTAATTTATATTTAATATTCTTATATAAATTTATATATTTTATATCTTATATAATATAAATACTTCTTATATTGTTTTGTTAGGAAACAGAACTCGAGTGGTCTGAGTGTCTCCCTTTTAAGGAGAAAGTCCTGGTTCAAATCCAGGTGTTTTCAATAATGTAATAACTTTTATATATTATATATTTTTTTAATTGTGTTCTTATTCTATTTTAAATTTAAAATAGGATTATTTCATTTCTATCTACTAAATAAATAAATAATTATAATAAATAAATATAATAAGTAATTATAATAAATAATTATAATAAATAATTATAGTAAATAATTATAGTAATTTAATTTATTTTATTTAAAATTTATAATAAATAAATTAATAAAAAAATAAATATATATTTTATGAAAACAAATAAATTAAGCAGTTATATCCTTATATATTATTAATTGGTAAATTATTCTTGATTGCTATTTATTATATATAAATATAATTAAACTAAATTAAATAAATATTTATCTATATATATTATATCTCTATTATTTAGTTTATATTAAGGAAATAATAATATTTTATATATTTTTAGTTTATATTTAGGAAATAATAATATTTTATATTTTATATATTAATATTATAATAAAAGAGATTTAAAATATATATTTATATAGAAATTATATATATTAAATTTAATTTACATTAATTATTACTTAACTACAAATAACTAACTACAAATAACTAAAACTAACTAACTAAAACTAACTAACTAAATATAAAAATAAAAATAAATAACTAAATAAATAAATAAATTATATTATATAATATAATAATTATTAATTAATATTATTACATTTTTTATTAAATGTAATAAAAAGGGCAGGTGATCCGATTGGTAATGGTGGTTCTCTGTAAAAGAATTGGTTTAAAACCGTAAAAGGTTCGATTCCTTTACTGCTCAAAGATATATTTTAAATGTTATTTTAATTAATTAATAATTAATAACCTAAATTATTAATACTAATTCATTCATTAAAAAATACAATAACTAACTAAAATAAACTAACTAAATAATAAAAAAGACTTTAGCATAATGGTTAATGCAGTTCGCTCATAATGGATATTATAAGGGTTCAACTCCCTTAGGTCTTATTATAATTAAAATATTATTAAATATAAACAAAACAAATAAATATGTATTATTATAATAATAATATAAATTCTTAAATAAAAGGGCATTTGGTCGAGTCTGGTTTATGGCGCTCGTCTTGAAAACGAGTACTTCACAAAAGTCGTGAGTTCAAATCTCACAGTGCCCGATTTATAATAATAAATAAATTAATTAAATTAATTATACTTAATAAATATTAATTAAATATTATTTAATTTAAATAATAATAATATAATTATATATTAATTAATTAATTAATTATAAAAAAAAATAAAAAAAAAATATAATAAAATATTACGGTGGATGACAAATTGGCCCGTCGCTCCTTTTGGGTAGGAGACATATTGCGCGTTCGAGTCGCGCCTACCGTGTAATAACAAATTATAATGTAATTAAATAATAATAAAATATCAAATTGTTTTAAATTTTTTGTATTTAATTTTAAATATAAATTTATTATATTATAGTTATTATTTTTTGTTTAAATTTATACTTTAAAAGAAGTATAGACAAAAAATTCTATTTATATAATATTAAAAAAAAAAATAAATAAATAAAATAAAAATAAAATAAAATAAAATAAAATAAAATAAAATAAAATAAAATAAAATAAAATAAAATAAAAATAAAATAAAATAAAATAAAATAAAAATATATTATAGTATACTAAACTAAAAATAAAATAAATAAAATAATATCTAATATAAAATAAATAAAAACAATAAAAATAAATATTAGAGGTCTTATGGCTGAGTGGTTTAAGCGAGGTACTGTTAATACTTTTTACAGGGGTTCAATTCCTCTTAAGACCTAATAAAAAGTATTAAAATAATAAGCGAACATGTTGAAATTTGGTAAACAATCTCCTCTTAAGCAGGAGTGGAAGTGATTCCTTAAGAGTTCGAGTCTCTTTGTTCGTATTATCTGTTTCAAAGATAGTGTCAACCTAACAGGCGAGATAGTGTAAAGGTTAAGCACAATAGTCTCATGAACTGTTAGATTAGGTTCGAATCCTGATCTCGCCTTTAAAAAAAATATATATAAATAAGAATAAAAATATTAATAATTAAATAAAATTGAAATATTTAAATAAAAAAATATTATTGTAATAATTTATTTATAAAATTAAATTACTAAAATATTAAATTAAATACCATTTAAATTAAAGATACTAATATTATATAATATTATGAATATGTAATAGTTAATAAATTTATTTAAAATTATTTTTATAAACTAAAATATTAATATTATATTAATAATACATTAATATTTATTATAAGTTAAATAAAAAATAAAATAAATAAAAAAATGACAAATAAAATAAAAATTCAAAAAATATAGTTGTATATATATCCAATATAATTAAATTAATAATTAAAATTAATTTAGAAATAGTGAGAATATAATGGTTAAGCTACAGAGAAATATCTTTTATTTAATATATAAATTTATTAATAAATTATAAAAAAAATTAAACATTATTAATATAAACTAATAAATAAATATAATACTGACAAAATAATATAATAAAACATTCTAATACAAATTGTTTTAAATTTTAAATTCTTTTTTTAGTGTTTGTTTTGTTTTTGTTTTGTTTTTAATTTAGTTAAAATAAAATTTATATTCATAATTTTTTAATTTAATTTTTGTTTCTCTCTTTTTATCCCAAAA